>PVJX010049208.1:0-11140 GCA_004027295.1 Dolichotis patagonum
TAAATTTTAAATCTTGTTACCCAATTAACAATATCCTCTGCCTCCCTTTTTTAGACAATTCCTCCCCTTTCACTCCCATGGGGTGCACTGCTTGTTTTTGTTCCCACTGCCTCCCTATATAGAGCATGTCAATGCACCATATCTCTTGATCTACTCTGCCTGTGTTTCTCTCTGTTAATATTTCAAGGCCATGTATATTAGAGATTACAGCCAATATTCTCTGCCTTATTTCTGCTATTCTGTTTTTCTGCCATTGGTTGTCTATATTTCTGTTCCACTCCACTATCTGCCCTGTTCACTGAGGCCTCTCTGCCAATGTTGCTGAAATGCTCATATTCTTGTTCTCTTTCCCTAGAATGTCCTTCAGCATTTTTTGTAGGGTTGGACTGGTGGTCACAAACTCTCCTAGTTCCTCTTTGTCATGGAAGCATCTTTTTTCTCCATTAATTTCTAGAGAGTGTTTTGCAGAATACATCAATCTGGGCTGGAGATTGTTCTCCTTCAGTGCTTGAATTACTTCACTCCATGCTCTTCTTGACCTGATGGTCTGTGTTGATAAGTCTGCCATGATTTTGATGGGTTTTCCTTTATAGGTGATCTGTTTCTTTTCTCTGATGGCTTTTAATATTCTGTTCTTCTGTTTAATTTCTTGGATCTTGATTATTATGTGTCTGGGTGTAGCTCTGTTTTGGTTGTAGGTGGCTGGTGTTCTGTATGCTTCGTACTTCTGCATATCATTTCTCTGTTCTATTGCTTTGGAAATTTTCCTTAATAATTTCTGTGAATAGCCTTTGTAATTGCTCTGTTTTGATTCCTGATTCTTCATTCACATGCTTTAGTCTTAAGTTATAGATCCTCTTGTCATCTTTCTGTATTTGTATCTTTACTGCCTGCTCTCTTGTTATTTTTAAGATATCTTCCCTTTCATGATCTCACATTTCAAGCCTGTGTTCAATTTGTGATAGTCTATCTTTGGTGTCTTTCAAGCAGTTTTGCCAGCTTTCTATGGAGTCTTTAGTTTCCTGATAATCTCTTTGAATTTGCTTCATGAATTCTAGGGTTTTTTTTAAAATTCTTCATTAAACGTTTCTCTCCTTTTGTGTTCCTCCATTCTTCTGTCTGTGTCTTCTTGAGAGATGCCCAAACTTTCTTTCATTAATCTACTTATCTCTTGTTTAATTTGAATTAATATTTCAGTTTTGGTCCCACTTACGAGGTTCGGAAGATATCTCTTTATGTCCGCTAAGGCTGTGTTTGGTGCTGCATTTTTGCTGCCATCAATCACTTTTGTATTTACCTCTCCTAGATCAATGTTCTCAGGGTTGGGGGATGGGGTTTTTTCTTATTTCTCCCCCTGTCATGGTTTTGGTTCCTTCCATACAAGTGTACAGTGTAATTCCCAGACCCTATTTTTGTTGTTTAAGTCTCCTCTAGAAGGCGCAGGCTAGGAGATTTTGCCCTCTTAAACAAGCTATCCGAGATTAAAGTTCAGGCACAGGCAGTGTGTGCTGGATCCTCCCCTCTGGGCCAGTCAACCTTTGCAGGCCTTCACTGCATAAGTGTGTACCAATCTCAGGGAATTCATTTCTAGTGACTCACTGGGTCCCAGCCAGGGGTGCGGCCTAGTCCAAGCAGATTCCACCAATCTACTTGATGCAGTGAGCAATCAAATGAAGCCACTTCCTTATAGATTTATGGCTTTCCTGCCCAAATCCAACATGTTGACCAGTTAGTTTTCGCTTTCCCATGGGAGGGTTTTATTCCCATCACTCACTGCATGTTGATTCCGGTCCCTTAATATTGCTGGGCTCCCTGATTTCCGACTTCAGCATGACTGCAGTGAGAATTCACAGTGCCTCTGGTTGGGTCATGTGCAGGGCCAGTCCAGGCGAGCCACATGCAGGGCTGCTCAGCTCCACGCTCTGGCAGCTCAAGCCAGTTGCTTCAGTGCAGATCTCTTTGTCAGGTCTCTGGCAGGGATTAAGGAGGATCGAGGAGGGCACTGTGCTTGCTGATCATAGCTTCTCTTATGGTAGCCCCAGGACCTCATATTCAAGTGGTCTTTTGCACTTTAGTTTCTTCATGGGTTGTGAGAGTCCATCTCTCTCTGTTTGGATCTCTCCAGAGTGTTCTATTCTAGCATTGTGCTTTCTCTCTCAAAGAGGCTCTATATCCTGCTTCCTCTAGGTCCGCCATTTTTGAAATACACAAATTTTAATAAATCATGAAAATGAAGTTCAGCATCTTTGCTGTTATGAAATTCAAGTCCAATCAACATTGAGAGTTCATCTTCATGCAGTAAATGGGCATTATCCATGACTCAAGGAACCACAAATGCTGAGGAGGTTATAGAGGATAAAAGGAACTTTTACACATTGCTTCTGGGTATTTAAACTAATACAATCACTTTTGATGTCATTTTGAAAAATTCCCAAAAAAATGAAATATAGAAGTTCCATTTCAACTGGCTATGCCTTTACTCAACATCATCTTGAAAAAGCTAAAGTCACCATAGTATAGCAATATATGTGCGTATACATATTTATACTAGCACAGTTCACAAAATCTAAATCATGGAAGCAGCCTTTACACATGAATAGATGGATAAAGATACTATGACATATCTAAACAATGGAGCATTACTCAGTCATAAAGAAGAACAATTTTGAAACATTTTCAGGAATATAGATGAGTTTTGAGATCATAATGCAAAGTAAAATAATTGAGTTTTAAAAAGTTAAATATCCCCAGGGATTTAGCTCAGTGGCTTAGGTGCCTCCCTGGCAAGTGAAAAGTCATGAGTTTGAGCCCCAGTAACAAACAAAATTAAAGCCAAATATCACATGGGGTCTTTGATGTAAAAGGACCAAATATAAACAATTTAGAGAATAAAATAAAACCCCATGTTAAAAAGTAGAGATGTAGACTACGGGTATGAAGGGGATCTGGGGAACAAATGGAGAGGGGAGGGTTGTAAAACAGGTGGAATAAAAATGATCAAGATGCAATATGTGCATGTCTCAAACCCCCAAGTTAAATATACTTACTATGTATAAATGAATAAATTATGAAGAAGAAGCACAAGGTGTACTTATAGTGGAGATTTGTAGGATGGAGATAATGAGAACTTAGTGTCCTTTGTGCTCTGTATTTCTTTATGAAGAAAAAATATTTTGGAACTAGATGGAGATCGTGGTTCAATGTACTACATGACACCAAACTGTACACTTGCAAATGACCAACTTTGTGTTAAGTGAATTTTACAATAATTGAAAAATAAAAGGGATACAAAAGGGAACTCACATGGAAAAATGACATGAAGGCAAAGTCTCTTGTCTAAAAGAGAAGCATAAATTGATGGCAATGCAAAATACATATTTCCAAGGTGATTCATTCTTTAAAGAGTCAGGTTTATTGAGGTCTCTTGTGACTGATAATTGTGTGTATTCTCCTCTCCATGATATTGAGGGCCACATATTAATTTTTGTGTTGGTTTAAGAAAAATTAACATATAATACAGTATAAAAGAGCTTCTGAGATCTTGCTTGTTGAGCTGCAGAGCAAAACCACATCAAGACACAATAGGAAGTTACATGTTGCACCTCTATTACTCTAAGCCCTATGCAGATCCAGGGAATACCCTTATCCAGGTCTCCCGTACAACAAGCCTGTCACTAGTATCTCCTGGTTCTGTGTGCCCCCTTTGGTCTTGAGGGCCTCAGCAGAGAAGCCTGTGTCTACTTATGACACTGATGTCCTCTCAATGTGTGTCTTGTGCAATTCTACACAGCTGTGTCTTCTGAGCTCACAGTGCTCAGCTGCAGGGAGAGCTGCTTCTGGGATGTGTCAGGGGTGATAGTCACTTGGCCTTGAACAGAGGACACAAAGTGCAAAATGTGAAGTCATCAGACACCACAGCCCATGGTCAAACTGCTACCACTGAGACATACATGGGATTGCAACCACCAGGCAAGGGACAGCATTCAGAGACCTCATGCTTTATTCAACAGCAGACACAATTATCTCAGACAAGTTCCCAAACCAGTGCAAGACAAAATACTGCCTTTCCAAGCACTCAGTAGGGTCTGGCTGGGTCATGTCTTTGTGTTTCTCCATCACTCTTTAAGAGTCTGCCCATGGGACTGCTGTGACTCAGATAGAGCCTTTCCCCATTTGTATCCTAATGTTCCTTAGCCTTGTATAGTGGAATGATGGTGGAGATGGGGATGGGGAATGAAGTTAGTACTAACAGAAATGCAATAAATACTTCATGGGGGAATGTTAGAGCATTCTAGTGCAATAGAGAAGCAAAAGTAAAAAATGAGCTGTTTTCTTCATTTGAGGACGTGAAATGTAACACACAACCTAAGGTGGTTGGGCTGTCCCTTTTGACTGGAATATGGGGAATGGGACATATGTAACCTTTGACCAGGGGTGGTGCTTAGGTAAGCCATTGATAATGCACGAGGAACTGTTTGGAATTCTCTTCATGTGCACTGAGGAGGGAAAAAGGAAGTTGTAATAGGGGAAGGAGGAAGTGACCTCAGAATGAGCATCGCTGATTTCGCCTTCCACTGCCATAATGTCCTGCAATTTACTTTAGGGCAAAACTCTTTCAGGGAAGGAATGTTTCTTTAGGATTCATTTGTAATATATTCCTCAGGCAGTTTATTGAGAAGCTGTGAGTATCAGTAGACATCCCCAGCTTGAGTAGTTGAGAGTATCACAGACATCGTCAGCTTGTTCACCGGCATGAAATAGTCTTCTTGCCCTAGAAAGGAGCCATTTCCTGTGCTGGAGGGAGCTGAGAGAATTCAGTGACATTTCTCAACCAGGTGGGAGGAGGATGGCCACAAAGGCATTGCTTATCTTCCCCCAGGGACCTCGGTGAAGCCTCTCCTTGATATTTTTGTAACATAACACACAGAGATCCCGCTGGAGGTATATCTCAATTCAGGATGGGAGAAGCCAAGATACTTTTTCTGACTCAAGATAGAGAAAACTATCCTCAAGTAAATGCAATATATTACTTCAATGCATACTTAAAAGAAACAATGATTTAAAAATTATTTTGTAAATCATTATTGGGTCCTGACCTAAATCCTCAATCTCCCAAATAAGTGGAAAGCAAAGGCTTAAATCAGTGGGACAAGTAGTTTGATTTTGGGGATCTAGAAGGATCAAAACCCTTTAGCTGAGTACAAGACTCTGAGGGCTGAGACAAAGATGTCCCTGGATTGCCCATGTTTATTCTTAGGTCCACACAAAGAGAGGGAAACTGAGGAAATCATGGGCAATGAGTAGGACCTTGAGTATCAAGTCCTGACCTAGATCCACAATCCGCCAAACAACTGTAAGGTAAGGGCTTACATAAAATGAGTTAAGTGGTATGATTTTAGAGATCCAAGAGGGTCAAAAAAACTTTAGCTCAGTTTGAGACTCTGAGGGTTAAGGCAAAGACTTTTCAGGAATGCCCATATTTATTAGGTCAATAAAAATTGCAGGGAAACTGAGGAAAGCATGGGAAATGAGCAGAACCTTGGGAGTCACCTTCTACAAGTAGTAAATTATGTCAATTTCAGAGAATCATCTTATCTCCAGGATCACATTCATGGTAGGAGTGGGACAGCAGGAGTGAGATTCCTTCAGTTGCAGTCTCTATTTACTTAATTTATTAGTGCTGGAGCCAAGGTGTTTTCAGCTGTGACATTATCTTACCCTTTGAGGTATCTCAGGCCTAATAGGCCATTATGGGCTCAGCCAGGACCAGTGGTTCAGAGTTTCACTTTCTATGAATCAGCTCCTGTTGCCAGTCAAGGGACCAAGGCATAGGACAGACTCATAGATAAACAGAAAACCAATTAGTTAATTTTTAATCCTGCCTAGAGTGGCTTCATAGTAGTCACCAAAAGATCCTCCTTTTTGTTTTTGTAATAAACCCTGGATCAGGGTAATTCATTGTTGAATGTTGCCTAGAAATAGGTTTGTCTTGGCTCCTCTTTGATAGACTATGAATATAATAAGGAGAAACACACAGATTACACCAAGTATACCAACATGAAGCCAGAAGTGTGCCATCAGATAGTTGAATCGATTTCACTGACCTAATGCATTAAAATTTGGCCTAATGATCAATTTCTTCATCAAATCTTTGGGTTTGGACACTGAGAATACTTCCTTCTGGATAGCATCAATATCTGTCATAACGTTTTGATGGATAGCTCCTTGTACATGCTTCTTTACATTCTCCCAAGGCTACATAGATTTGCTATAAATCATGGCCCTCATGCCAAAATGAATGGCTTTGCAATGTCATGAAACTTAAGACCAGTCATGTCTAGTTCATTATATATCACAGGTGAAAACTTTGCCCAAGTAATGGGTCTAAGTAATGGTGGATTAGGGACATAAGTCAATTACTGCACTACTCAGACTAGTGTCATTTGTACAGACATTGTCTTCAGAGCAATTAATGGATTTTCAGATGTAGTTGCAATTTCCCTGCTGGTGACTACATCTCTCACTTCATAAATTACTGCTTGGATGTTGTTCCACTGCATCACTTTTCCTCTTTCCTGGTCCCTTGGGATGGCTAGAGGTTTATTCTCTGGCTGATTGGCAGGTCTTTGGGGGTCCAGGTTGGCTATGCAATCATATGAGGCTGCCTCCAGCATTGCTTGACTTTCCCAATAAGGCTGTGTATTTTTCATGGATCCTTCACCTGTTAAGACACAAGCATAAAATTGCTTCCACATTATTAGCTGTATTCATCTTCTAAAGTTTAAACTAACCATGGAAAAGTCAAAATATGTTCTACCTGTGGGAAAAACAGGAATGTTTAAAAAGCAATCTTTTAAATCTGTTATCATGAGAGGCCTGTCTGTGGAAACTACAGTTGGAATTGGCAGCCCTGGCTGCAGCGCCCCATAGGAAGTAAGCCAGCATTTACAGGTCTTCAATCTTGTAATAACCTCTTGACTTTGCCTGACTTCTTTGGAATAACAAAAAGAGGAGTATCCCAAGGGTTGATTGAGCTTTCTAAATATCCTAGATGCAATTGTTCTTCACCTAATTTGTTTAATTGTGTCAGCTTCTCCTTGTTAAGGGCCATTGACATCCACAAATAGGCTTTTTAATTTTCCAATGTAAAGGCAGAGCTGTTTGGGGGCGGGAAGCATCAATGGCCCTTGTCAAAATCCTGTTGATATCCCAAACCTTGCCTGACATTTTTAGGTGTAATATTAACAGGCTCCTTGATCCTCTGTAAGTTTTTTCCAAGTCATTTATCTTTCTGATATCCCATTTTAATCACCATTTTCTTAATTTTAGGATTTGAATCTACTTGTTAAGTTTCCAAATTGGAACTTTATTATTTATTTTTAAAATTAGAATCACTGGTCCACATTAATTTCCACTTTTGTAACAAATCTCTTCCCTAAAAGTTAATTGCAATAGGTGCCACATAAAGTAAAAGAAAACTTTTTGTTGGTCTGGGCCCCATAAGGCAAATGTGAGACACTTGTAACACATGCTGATGGGTTCCCAGTCTAATACAGGACATAGGAGCCCTTTGCATTGGCCACATTGTGGACCATTGTTCTGATGCAGTGACAGACATGTCTGCACCCCTGTCTAGTAGGCATTCAAAGTATTTTCAATTAATCCTTATAAAACACATAGGCCTGTTTTTAGTCACTTCCTGTGTAAAATAAATTTCTCTCTTTGTAGTCTTTTTCTGAGGATCTTGCTCCCTTTTAAGCTATCTAGACTTAACAAAAGAAGGCTTCTCTATAGGTAACAAAATCAACTGTGCCACAGTCTCCCTGTTCAACAACTCAGAGATACATACCACATGCATGAACTTGTATCTCATCTGCACATTCACCCTCAATCACACTAGGCAAAACAGTTATTCCATTTAAATTCAAATCAGGCTTTCCCTGAAAAATACCAAATGTTCCTTCAGGTGTGTGACCCCAAATTCCTGTGTGAATTGGGGTAGGCTGTTCCCCTCCAATGAGAGTGACTCTGCAAGCCATAGGAACATCTAATCCAGCATTTTGAATCTTTCTTCTGGTGAGTGACTTAATACATCTCAAGGGAGGCAACTTTGATACTGTTCTTAAATTTTCTGGCTAGTTTGCACTAGGTAAAGTTCACTGGTATTTTGACTCTCAAGCCATGCCTCCTCTATTGTTCTGCTGCCTTGAGGATAGTCCCTCATGTCATTTTTTTGACAAAGATGTACCACCCTTTTGGAATTTAAACCAAAAGTATTTGGTCCAATGCCACCTTTTTTGACATCAAGGA
Source organism: Dolichotis patagonum (assembly GCA_004027295.1). NCBI lineage: Eukaryota > Metazoa > Chordata > Mammalia > Rodentia > Caviidae > Dolichotis > Dolichotis patagonum. Next base: position 8,311 of record PVJX010049208.1, read on the forward strand.
CAGAGTCCAAGCATGGAAGCTGAGTCCTCTTTGCTAGAGGCACTTTTTTCTTGACATGTTGCAGCATTTGACCTATTAGATCTAAAATGAACTCTTCAATTGTATTATAGTATGTTCCATTTTTCCACAATTAAAGCATTTTACATCACTCCCTTTTGCATTTGCAAGACCAGTTATAAACTGAGCCATCATGGTTTATTGGGTCCTGACCTAGATCCCTGATTTCTCAAATGAGTGTATGGCAGAGGTTAAATAAAAGGAGATAATTGTATGATTTTAGGGCTCCAGGAGGGTCAAAACCCTTCAGCTGAGTTCCAGACTCTGAGGGCTAATTCAAATACTTCTCTGGGCTGTTAATATTTATTAGGGCCAAAATAAAGAGTTGCGGAAAGCATGGGAAGTGAGCAGAACATTAGAAGTCATTTCTAAGACTTCTCCAAGTAGTAAATTATGGCAATTTAAGGGAATCATCTTATCTCCAGATTGACATTTATGGTAAGATTGTGACTACAGGACTGAGATTCCTTCAGCTGCAATCTCTATTTAGTTGATTAATTAGTGTTTGAGTAAAGTTGTCTTCAGCTGTGGCCTTATCTCGCTCTTTGCAGTATCTCTGGCCAAATAGTCCATTACAGGCCTCAGCCAGGACCAGTGATTCATAGAGGTTCACTTACTATGAATCTGCTCCCATCATCAAGCTAGGGGCCAAGGACGAGGACTGACTCACAGACAAACATAGAAAGCCAATTAATTAATTTTAAATCCTGCTCAGAGCTGCTTCATAATGGTCTCCAACACCATCCCATGTAGTTTCCCAGGAAGCTGCTGGATCCAATTACAGGAACAGGTATTGCAAGGTTTAGAATCATTACAGAGATTTGAAGGGAGTTTCCCACTCGAATGAAGGACTCCCTGATCTCCATAATCCACTAGAGAGAGGCCAAATTGGTGAGCCCAGGGAGGTGCAATAGGGCAAAATTGATTTCTATCAAACTAACCAGCAGCAAAACTCAAAACAGCATTGATAGCCACATTGCAGGTATCAAGTGAAACTGCCAGCTTCTTTGATGATATCCCCACAGGTAAAATACTCCAAGTATGCAGAGCCTCTCTCTGGACTTTGTGACTCACTCCAAATATGGACACATTGCCATAGTGAGGACTCAAGGAGAAAGTCACCACACCAGTTCTGGAGAATTATAGTTTAAAAAGTGGCTGATGAGAAAACCTGCAAGGAGCAGTGAACTGGAGCAGTTCTTGAGTGTGATAATACTGAGGCAGCAAAGAACCATATCCATTCCTAAGTTAATTGCAGAATGATATTGGAGAGAAGATACATATAGGAAAGAATGCCTAAGTGGAAACATGAATGAGTTCAAAATTGGAAAAAACACTAGTGGATCTAGTTTGGAAATCCAGAGAGAAACACAGCATTGTGTTTAATAACATAAGGCAGAACTAATTTTAAAGAACTCTGTTCCACAGGTTGTTTACACATTAACGTACTGAGTGACATTTATTTTCTGTATGGGGCAGGTATGATTGAAATAGCTGTGAAAATTCTCATGCTAATTTTTTCTGCATGGTAGTGTTTTGTTTCCTTTAATTTTGTATTGATTCTGTTTGAACTGATATCACACATATCACAGTTAAATATACTTTGGGATAGCATGCAGTGTTAATATATACATATGAACAATATAGAGCTTAATAAGTGCTGAATGTCTACTTCCTTGAAAATGATCATTTTGTGGTATCATTAAATTCATCTACACTACATATGTGCAATAAATAGTACATTACTATTAGCTGCATTCATCCTGCTGCTCAGCAGCAATGCAGAACACCTTGCACCTATGGGACAGCCATCAGCAACCAATGATGAACTTCTCCTACTCTTCCTCCTCTGTCTTGATGTCTCATAGTTATCTAGAGCCTGTGGTTCACACAGCTGTGCTTTAAGATGGTGCCTGGCTGTCGAAAGGCTGTCACAGTGTCTTCAATTTAGTTTTAATATATTGGATTTCCAAAAATAGTGAGTGGTTACTGTGCTGCTCAACACGTCACTAGCTGCAAGAAGCAGCACTATGACCTACTTCCTCAAACTAGGTTCCACCTTCTAACAGGCCATTCAGGTGAGTCCCAATCAATGGATGATCCTCTTTAACACACTGGAGTCTGCATGAATCAATCACTGCTCTAGACCTTACATTGTAATATTGTTGCCCTGGGAGTCAGGTCCACATATTAGCTAAAGGATTCATTTAAAGTCCAAACACTTACTATGGAAAAAGTATGGATAACATTTTAGAGAGGAGTGCCCAAAATGCCACCCTAAAAACTTCTTCATATAAAAGTGTCAATATTGCTGTTAAACATCAATAGTTTAGAAAAAAATATTCATATACTAACATCACTTGTTTTAAAGAAAAAAAAATGCCAAATATACCATATGTACATCAATGCTGCCAAGAATTTTTCACAGCTCAGCTTGTACAGCTTTACCCTGAACAGCTGAATAAAGTTCATATTGTGGGGATTTGTATTTTTTAAAAAATATATTTAAAGAGAAAACAAAACAGAAAAAAAGGGTAGCAACAATACAAAATTCCAAGGAAAAAAAAGAACAAAATACACTAAGAAATCATTACTTGATAACTTACATACCACCATCTTGGAAATAGTTGTTCAAGTTATAAAATTAAAACATACAAAGTACACATTCAAAAAATGAGACTATTGGGCTGGGGATTTAGCTCAGTGGCTTAAGCACGTGCCTGGCAATCACAAGACTGTGAGTTCGATCCCCGGTACCAAAAAAAAAAAAAAA
>PVJX010049209.1:0-11178 GCA_004027295.1 Dolichotis patagonum
AAAAAAAAAAAAAACTACTTACGTTATCACCTGTGTCAGCACCCGAGAAATCCTTTCCAGGCAGGAGACGCAAGACAAAACAAGAATCAAACACAAAAATACAAGCTCCACAGTTTTTGAGATACTAAGGCAGCAGAAATCCTAGCGGCTGCTATGCCTATACTGGCTTTACCATCTTCCAGCCATGCTGCTGGGTACTTTAACAAGGTAACTCCATTCAGCTTTATAACTGCCTCGAAAGATAATTCACTGAGTCCTTGTACACTTCTAGAAGACTCACCCGTGGGTCTGATAACAGCCCTATGCAACAGTATGTCCATTTTACAGGTTCAGAAAAGGATATGCTGAGGGCTTAAGTCCCCTGCCCAGGGTCACACAGTAAGGATCTAGAAAAGCTGGAACCTGAGCCCAGGTCATTGGGTCCCGAATCTGTGGCCTTCAGCTCATGCTGTTCAGTACCCATTAATTCCTGTCTCCCCGTGTGGTGAGACGGATGCCGCCTGGTTAAAACTGGTACACCGTGCAGCCACTGAGTTAGGTCTCTACTTTGGTCGTTTTTATTTCATTTCTGTACCAATCTTCCAGCATTTCCATTCCTACTGTTTATTATAGTGGCCTGTTTGGGAATGCTTCAAATTTAAAGAAAGAAATTACAGTGCAAACCTGATTGGTAGAGTAAACGGACAACATTTGCTTCTGGCACTTTCTGGAAGGTGCAGATAGATGTGTTTAATCGGGCCTGAAATATCTCAAACTCAGTCTCACAGAGACCAAAGGACACACCGGGCAGTCGCAATGAAAGATCTTTTTGGTGAAATATTGGTGCAGCAAGAAATTATTTTTTATTTCAACTTCTCTAACATCATGCCTTTGATTTTTGCAAAGTAAAACAAAAACAAAATAAAAATTCCTGAGCAAGTGAAGGCCCATAACTCTACCAAAATATGCTTTGAGGGAGAACACACAGACCCTGTAGATGCAGGCAGCAAAAAGTGGAACATTTTCCTATAATTTCAGGAACACTTGAAATGTAAAGAACAGAAAATACAGTAGCTCCATTCACAGAGTCTCAGAAGTTTAGTGCTAGGAGGAAGAGCGGTGACCTCCCCGTTAAGTCCCACATAGCAAAGATGCCAGTGAAGCAGAAGCAGAACACCCCCGCTGGCTTCCCGACCTCAGTCCGGGAGGATAATCTGTGAGTGGCCCCGTGGAGCCCACCTAACTGGGACACAAACACGGACTTGTGCGTTCTTTCTTTATCTTATATAATAAGTGCTCTGCAAGCAGATACGGAGCTGAGCTCCAGGAATGCAAACCAAGCAGGATAAGGCTCCTGTCCCGGGGGAGAGACAGACACCAACAGCTACAGGGCTGAATGGGAGCATGGCTGTCACGGTTTAGACTGAATCATCCCCCATAATTCTCCAGTGTGCGGAAGGCCATTGGATCTTGGGTGCTCCCTTCTTTCGGGGACTCACCCACAGAGGAGTTCAGGGCTGAGTGCATGGATAGGAGGTAGGGCCTGGTTGCAGGTGGTCACCGGGTGTGACTTGGATGGACGTGATCTTGCCCTGCTCCCCCTTTCATCTCTGTTTCCTGGCTTCGTTGGGGCGAGCACCTTTTCCTCATCGTGCCTTTCCCCCTGCTGCTCCTGTCTGGGAGCCGGTGAATGGACTGAACCAGGCACCAAAAACACTCCTCCTATTTAAGCTGTGGGGACTGGGTCTTGTGTCCCAGTGACGGGAAAGCGATTACCACAGTGGCTTTACACAGTCTTACAGAAAGTGCAGCCTGGCCTTCATTAAGGGGTGACAGGAGATGAGAGAAACCCAGAGAGTTAGCGGGGCACTCCAAAGGCAAAAAAGTTATGGGGCAGTACACTACGACACGCATTTGGGGAGCTTTAAATAATTCGGCATGACTTAACTCTGAGAGAAGGATGATGACAGACCAAGATGGGAGAGAAAACTAGAGGCCATGGGGGAAGGCCACGTGACCACACCTGGGACCTGTCCTCCAGAGATGGGGACCAGGAAGGAGACACAGCAGGGGAAGACACACTAAAGGAAGACAGGGAATGGACCAGACAAGGGCTAGCGAGAGGCCAAGGACCCACTGGGGCTTCTTGTGATGTGAGAGAGGAGCAGGGCCTGAAATAAAACTGGTGGCTGAGGAAGAGATGATAAATGGAGAAATGCACAAAAGCCCAGAGGTGCCACGTCTGCTGTTTCACCACATCCCTCCCCCAGTGTCTCGGTTCTCCTTCCCGGGACAAAACGCCAATACCCAGAAGTTAAAGGAGGGAAAGTTTATTTCAGCTCACAGTTTGTAGAGGTTTCAGTCCACAGTTAGCCGGCTCCCAGGCAGGGCAGCACGGCAGGGGGCATCACAGAGGAGGACAGTCCATGGCAGGGCAGGCAGGAAGCGGCAGCAGCAGCAAACCTGTTTCCCCTTTACTCTAAACAGGCTACAACCTTTCGGTTCACACCAACCACACCCGGGGTGGGGCTTCTGTCTTCATTAAACACACCCAGTCACACTCAGAACTACGCTAGTTCCAATCAGTGGACTAACACAGTACTGCATGCCCTTCGTTCCTGTGTCACACACCCTAGAGCTAGCCAGCCCTGAGAGGTCCCACCTGTGGACACATGAGGCTTTGGGGGACATCTAGATACAAGCCACAACACCCAAGCCATGCCCACTTGCTCTGAGCTTTGGGTGAGTTTCTACAGACATCAAGATCCCAGGGTGAATCACTGCACCCTTCTGGAGCTGCTGCATGCACCCTCTCATCCTCTCTCTCTCTCTATCGCTCTGCACAATTTTCTCATCTTTCCTTTAAGACATCTCACACTTCTTGCAATCTTGTCACACTGCACCGTCTGTTAGAGTCAGGAATCTGATTTCAGGAAAGCTGGACAATCACTTCCGTGGCGGAGCTCCCACAGCTAGACATCTGTGACCCTGACACCCCGAATTCTGCACATGATGTAGATGCGGCTTAGCTCCTAAAGAGGCCAGGCTGAGCACACAGCCCGCCACAGGCAGCTCCTCCCTTCCTGCTTTTGTGGGGGCCTCTGCTCTCGTAGCAGCAGCACCTAAACTAAGGCAGGAGGTGGACCCCTGGGCAGCAAGGCACATCTGCTCTGTGGAGCTGGTGACCACAGACAGAGCGAGCTGCTGGCGCCAGCTGCAGGAGGCCCATGGCTTTTGCCAGGGGTACAGGCCGTCCCCCCTGCGCTCCTTCCTGCGTTTTCCTAGACAGCCGCTCATGGGAAATCACTCAGGGCCTCGGCTCTGGGCAGCACAGTCTGCTGTAACAGTCTCGCCAGCCTGGCGGCCAGCAGGCCTGTGGGAGCTGAGCCCCAGACACAGGGGAAAGCCCAGCTGGCAGCTGACTGGAAATCCCAAGCCTGCCATGGCGTCCCCACCCAGCAGAGAGGTCAGACGGCTTGTGCCTCTGATACAGGCAAGTGGGAAAAACCCATGAGCATTTCTCTATGTCTCACATTTAGAGTCTAACCTGAACCACCAAGGTCAAGTGGGCAGACAAGATGGCACCATGCTTGCTTGGGTATACCATGAACTCACCCCACGGAAATGCTCCCAGGCCCCAAGCCTGCTCCTCTCTCCTTAGCCATTTCCAATTCCATCCCTTCTGGACTGTGCCTTCCTAGCTTAGGACAAGGAGAACTAGTGCTAGGAGACACCAGTGAAAACAAGAAGACCTCCCCATATACGAGTAAGTTTGCTGACTGTCTAACTGAGCTAAGCTAGCATCCTGGCATTTCCTGGTTTCACTTCAGGACTGCAAAGCCCCTGATAGCCTAACAGCTCCCTGGCTTTCTGGATGAAGCCTGCATTGCCTCTGTCACCTCTGACCATGGTCCCTTTGGCCCTAAGCCCCATCAATGTATTCTCCAACTGTGATTCCCAGGGACACATTTTGGGAAGCAGACTAAAGCTTTGGAGCAGAGAATATGCTTTTAATCCTCTATCTGGTGTAGAATAGCCTAGAACTAAAAGAATAGATGTGCTAATGTGAAAGGGCTCACAGACAGGAGAGGGTGTGTATGTGATTGCGCATGTATATTCCCAAGCCCTCACACGTGAGCATCAGTGTACGCATCTGTGTGCAGGATCATACTTGGTCATGTCTGTTTTGCTAAAAAACACACCTGAAGACAGAGCAACTAGTCACCTTCTATAGTGTGATATTAGCTTGGCTTGAAATGAGATGTAAATCTGCTTTGAACAATGGAGTTGGAATACGTATAGGGCTTTGTAAAGTGACTATTAAAAATAGCACTTATTTACATGCACAAATTAGGGTGCGTTTGCTAGAATCCCGGTGCCTTCCCATGCATGCTTGTGCATTTAGGCAGTGAGCTGGAGTCCAAAAAAGGCCTCTGAACATAAAATGCTTTTACTGAAGTGGGTTTGAAGAATAAACAGCAAGACTGACTGGGTAGAGAGAGGAAGAGAGTTAGGGGCCTTTGTGAATAAGAACCAATTTCCCTTATGTCACACTCCCTATGTAGGTGGGGAGAAAACCTCCCCCCACCGTACATACCTAACCCCCAGGACCCGTGACCATATCACTTTATGTGGCAAAAGGGACTTCACAAACATCCCTTAGCGGAGGACTTAGGGAGTCTCTAAGGGTGTTATATAAGGTGCTCCAGGAAGGCGTCAGGAATCACATGGCCTGTTAAAAGCAAGAATCCTTCCCAGCTGTGGTCAGAGCACCGTGCGACCAGGGCAGAAGGGTCACAGAGATGCAGCACAGCTGGCTGGGAATGGAAGTGGCCGGGAGCCGAGGACTGGGGCTGCGTTTATTTTTTCCAGAACACATGTCTTTATTTTTGGATGCTGTAAAAGAACAAACTTAGAAAAAAAGTTGGGCATGATGGCACATGCCTGCAATCCTAGCACTCAGGAGGCTGAGGCAGGAGGATCCCAGTGAGTTTGAGGCCAGCCTGGGTTGCAGAGTGAGACTCTATCTCACACACACACATACACACACACACACACACACACACACACACACACACACACACACATGAAAGGAGAGAGACCAGAAAACGAAAATGAAAAAGAGCCACCCCCAACCAAACACCATTAGAAGCCAGGAGAGTCCTGGCCCCAGAAGCCCAGTCCTGTAACTGCTTCCTTCTGTAGGTGAGCGAATGGGCCCCGGGCCGGTCATGGGCTTCCTCTCCATCTTCCTCCTGCCCACACCCACTGGGCACACTTAGGCAGTGACCCAAAGGGACTAAGAGGCAAAATGGGCAGCCACGCATTCCAGGCACAGAGCTAGCTTCCCTTTAACACCACTGGTCACTCACAGGTGGACACGCTTTCAGGAGACATTTCCTCCTTCTGGTGAAATTCAGGGAAAATATTCTCACTCATCAAACCTTACATTTCTCAAACCTGGTATTTTGCCTGACACCTACCTGGAGAGCCAATCCTTGTGAAACTGACAGTGAGTTTACTTAAGCAAACACAGAACGCTGGCAACAAAAGCGGGCCTGATTGTCCCTCAGGACCGCTTGACCTTCGCTATCATACAGGCGCGGCTGCCCTGAAGCCCAGAGCCCAACACGACATGATCACTTCTGGCAGGCGGAGATGCCGGTAAACTGAGACGCACAGAGGACGAGGCCCAGCACTGACCCCACCGGCTCCCCAGGCGGATACTCACGGGCGGCCCCAGGGCGCCTTGCGGTCCCACGCTGCCGGTGACCCCGGGAACACCGGGCGCTCCTGGAATGCCCTGAGAAGGAGGCAGGACATGGAGCAGAGGTGAGAGTCAGTCTCTTCTAGGACAACCCACAGCATGAGTCACAAATACACAGTGACGGCGCCCTCCTCACCACCAGAGCCACAGGACAACAAAAATGAGGTTTTTTTCTTTTAAGACTGTACTTACTCAGATATGGTGGTTTTACACGCAAACTTTATCTGTATCCAAAATCAGTGCAGGTGGCTTAGAGATAATTAAGACACTAGCCTGTCTTATCTTTTCTTATCTTTTTTGTTTGTTTTGTTTTGTTTTGTTTTGTTTTTTGAGACCAGGTCTCGATATGCAGTCCAGGCTGGCCTTGAGCTCACTTGGTAGCCCAAGCTGGTCCCAAACTTGCAACGATCCTCCTGCCTCAGCCTCCCTAGTGTGGAATGACAGGAGTGCATCACTACACTCGGCTATGTCTTATCTTTAAAGGATGTTTGGGGGGGAGTTGGGAGCCAAGGGACAGTTGATACCCCACAGCAAAGGTGGCTGCCATAGGAGAAAACGGTCCCCAAAATGCAGGGCTCTAAAGCACCCTGTTGCCTTCTGGGATACTCACAATTGGCCCGGGGGGTCCTGGAGGGCCCGTGGAACCGTCCTTTCCAGGAAATCCCTGGGGAAGAAAAAAACCATGTGTCAACCCAGGGGTCCTCGAACAGGTCCGCCGAGCTCCTTTCCCTGCCTGGGAGGCGAGTCTCGGCTGGCTCTGCACTAGCAAGGATTCACTGCCTTCCGGCTCTTCCTGGAAATTGTTCTTGGCGAGACTCTTGTGTCTACGGCACCATTAAATTGTCCAGGACAAGAATTTTAGGTGTAAGAAATGCCACTTACAAATGGAGGAATCTGCTTCCAGCAAGTGTTTCTACTGAACCAAGCACAACACAGGAGAGGACTGATCCTTTTTTCCTTTTTTTTTGGTACCAGGGATTGAACTCAGGACCTCACGATTGCCAGGGAGGCACTTATGCCACTGAGCTACATCCCCAGCCCGAGAGAACTGATTCTTGTTACTTAATGAGCAGAGACAAAAAGATGAGTTGGTGTCTCTCGGAGAACACTCGGCAGGGATGGACAGCGGCTGAGGGCCCGCGGTGCCCGGGCAGGCGGAGTGCCCGCCTCCTGGCCATTACACATGCGGACGTGTTTGCTAACTGTTCTGGGTTAGAAGGCTTGAAGGCAGAAAACACAGTGCTTTTCAAAGTAAGAAGTCTTCCTAAGTCACTGGCTGTGTGTGGGGGGCGCTATTTTTGTGTGAATATTGGAGTGTTAAAATGTGTAGCAGCTGCAATGACGTCCTCTTACACGGTCACAGTTTTAAGCTGTGGCTGCTGGACTCTCCAGCGGAGTTAACACGACGGCACATCTTCAATCCCAGCTTTTATAGCAGGCTCATAAAATTTGTTCAAAGCAACCCCGCCCTACTCCAGGGACACACTTGCTGCCTCTCCAGCTCCCTTTCTGACATCGCCGTCTCTTACTTTCTGGGGACCCTACCTGCATTCCCCCTGCCTCCCCCACAAGGCGGATGAAGGACAGCAAGGACACGGTGGTAAATGGTGTGCGCCGGGGGGAGGCGCGGGGGGGAGGAGGAGGAGGCGCGCGGGTGGCCTGCAGACAGGGACAGCGCGCTGTGCCATGACTCTCTCAGGTTGCTTCCGGATATTAGCAACCTTATCAACAGAGCCAGCCAAGGAGGCTGGGTCACCCACGGTCCATTTCTCCTCAGCCTGGACCCTGGCTTGGCCACGTCTCCTCCCAGTGAGCTTGGAGGCATGAGCTCAGGGTGGCCGCTGCTGTGGCAGGAAGGGTCTTGTGTGCCCCCCTCCACGTGCTACCTTTCTCGTTAAGGCACAGAAAGAACACCCTGCTCAGATGCCGGCCCTCCGTCCTGGACTCGCCAGCTTCCAGAACCTTGATTCAGTATGTTCCGTCCTCTATAAATCGTCCTGTCTTACATCTTCTGTAAGGACAGCAAGGCCAAGCCCAGCCTCACTGCTCTCTCCCCCATCTCCATGAGCTGTGGCAGTCCCCCAGGGCCACCCACCTGAGGACCTTCGCTTTGGTTCTCTGGTTCTTGTTATGTAGTTTAGGCTGGCTTTGAGCTTGGGATCCTCCTGCCTCAGCTTCCCAACTGGAGGGATGACAGGACCGCACTACGACACCTGACCCAAGGCAACTCTTACACAGGACAGGCCTGGCCCCTCTGCCTTCTCCTTCATCCCAAGACGAGCAGCAACAGCAGACGTATTTCATGTAGACGCCACGATCCTGGTGAAAGGAGCGCTGCTGCAAAGCGCCTACATTTTATACCAAAAAATAACTGGCAATCTCTAGCTCTGTCATTCAATTTAAGGGTAATCAAGGTTCACTGACTCTTCTTTCAGCCACTGACAGCTAAACACGCCTGTGTTCCCCTTTCCAAACTGTTCTATATGCATGAAGTTTTCATTTCATGTCAGGGAGCCAATCTGTGAAAATGAGCATTTTTGTTTTTTGGAAGATGAGTGTTTATGAATTGAGCAACCTCATAAAAAGCAGAGATCCTTCATTAACAACAAATAACAAATACTAAGAAGGAGATGCTTAATGGGAGTCTCTTCAGCCAGCAAGTATTCACTTCTGAAATGCACAAAATCAGCCACCCACAAACATAAATAGCTCCCAGCATTTTTCCTTTCTTTATATTCTCACCTCAAAATATTAATATACACCCACAGCCCACATTAAAATATTTTTTGCTGTAAAAACTTGAGAAGATTTTTATAGTTTGTTTTTGAAGACATTCGGCTCTGAGCAAACGATTAGATTATAATCAGCTACGGTTTACCTGTGAAACAAAAATCTAACCTACGATCTACTTTCCAGGTCACTAACATTCTAACAAACACTCAAGGTACCTATGGCTCAAACAGGCAAAGCAATGTTTCGCTTAATTAAACATTTATTCACTGGCATTTTCAGTTTTCTTTTCCATACTGTAGAGCAAGTATCCGTGTGCTCTCACCTCTCCAGTCTAAAATGTTTCCTTTTGTTTCTTGTTTTGGAGACAAGGTCTCACTATGTGATTAAGGCTGGCCTTGAACTCATGATGTAGCCCAGGCTGCCCTCAAACTCATGGAAATCCTCCTGCTTCAGCCTCCTGGGAGTTGGGGTTACAGGTGTGCACCACCGCAGCTGGCTGCAGTGGTTTTCTGTAGCCCCTTTTAAAGTTTGTACTTCTCAAGTTTATGCCTGCGGCATCTAAAGGCTGAAGCCCAGCTACGCACAATGCATGTTAGAACTGAAATTAGTCAGAAGCCAGCACACGTGTGACAGAGCTGGGACCTGGTGCACAGAGTTAGTGACTATGCCGTCAGCCGTGACTCCTCTGAGTGGTCATGGCAGGCACCTGCTAAGTCCTTGACACTTGGCATCTGATGCATTGGACTCAAGAAGCGAGGGCCAAAGGCCTGAAGAAGGCCACACGCAGGTTCAGCCCTACGGCATGACCTAGCAGCCAGGGTGGCTGCTGGCCATCGGAAACAAGGCTGCCCTCGCTGCCAGGAGGTAAGGCCAACTGCCAGTTTAAGAGACCGAGCAGCAAAAGCCACAGGCCCTGCAGACACTAGCCCGGGCCAGAGACCCTAGACCAACCCTGACGTGACACCCTGGAGGGTCTCACTGGGGAAGTTTCAGTGACTCACACACCTGCGTGCATTAGACACAGATGTGTGTGTAGTGTATGTGTGCACTGGCACAAACACACATATTCTACTGGTTTGTTTTTGTTTTTGTTTTTGTTTTTTTTTTGAGAGAGGGTCTTGCTATGTAGTTCAGGCTGAACTTGGGCTCACTTTATAGCCCAGGCTAGTCACGAACTTGCAATGATCCTCCTGCCTCAGCCTCCTGAGTGCTGGGATTACAGGAGTGCGCCACCACGACATTCTACTTTAATACTTACTTATATTCAATCTAAATGCATGTATACATGTAATTATTCATTTTAGTGTCCTGCAGTGATGACTTCATACAATTAAAACAAATAATATTCAGAATATTCTATAAAGAAATTAATTTGATGTGCAGTAGGTCTTATATAATACCCTATCCAGTTTTTATGGAATCAAACTGGTTATCAGACTCTTCAAACTTTTTAAAACTGTGCCTTCCTAATTCCACCTAAGATCTCTGGTGTCTGGGTCCCCAAAAGAGGAGTTCAGGAATCTGTTTAAACAACCTGACGACGTGGGTGGTGGCCCGAAGCTTTACCAACCTAGAACTGCTGCCTCTGTCCCTCCGCTAGCATTAAAACCAGAGTCCACAGCAGATGCCACTACTGCTGACATGATTTCAGGGGAGGGTGGACTGCAGTTCCAGAGCTGGGCAGGAGGACTGGACTCCCGGCTCCAGCCCTTCCTCACTGTGAGGCGGAGAAAGTTGCTTAGCTCCAGCCTGGGTCTGGGAAATGGAATCACAGCGCCCAGAAATCGAGGTACCCCTGAGGATGAAGGAGCTGCACCGTAAAGCACCTGCGTGGACTCAGCAGTTAATGGGATGGCGGCTGCTGTTTTTATTAAAGCAATCACCAAGCCCCGATGGCAGAAGGCCGTCAGTGCCTGCGGCTCGCTGAGCAAATGTTTTCCTGGGATTTAATGAAAATCCACCTGGAGCCCCAGAGCAGAAACTCTAGCCCTTCTCTCCCAGGCTCTGCGATGGTATCTCCGTTTCCCTTTCTGGAGGAGGAAGACGCTCCCGGGGCTAATTACCGTGCAGCCAGCGTGGGAGCCACAGCGGGCCGGCAGAGACTCTCTCCCCATGGCCTAACTCAGCCTCCAGGGATGGAAGCCAAACAGCCACCCGGAGCTCAAGTTCCCAAGGGCGCTTGGCCCCTGCTCGCCTCTGCAGCGCTGGGGCCCTCAGAACAATGCAGCCTTTGTGCTCCTCAAACCCACATAATTAGCCAGCCAGCCAGCTTGTTCAAGTATGCTGGCGGGGTGGAAGCCAAAAAATTTTTTGAAAACTTGCTTTTTCTTTAGATGTGTTTTTTGTTTATACTCTTCCGAGGCATCTTCATATAGAACGGTAGGAGTCAGGAGATACCCTTTCTCCCGTGGTGAACACGAATATCAATAGCTAGGACTGCATTTCTTTATAGAAAAGCTTTATATGAATTAATCTGCACAACAACTTCATGCGTCATGTGACTTTGTCCCCTGCTTTTCATAGCCCAGGGAAGCGAGTCTTGGAAACACAAAGGTCCTGAGCCAGGATGGGGTGGTGGAGGCTTAAACTCAGGTGTAGCCAGCCGTGAAGCCCCCAGCCATGAAGCCCCAGCCATGAAGACCCCGCCATGAAGATCCCGCCATGAAGCCCCAGCCATGAAGCCCCAGCCATGAAGACCC
>PVJX010049210.1:0-11156 GCA_004027295.1 Dolichotis patagonum
TGGGTGAGCCAGCTACCACCTTTTTCCTTGAAGTTTTCTTTTCACTCTCTTAGGGCTTCAAATCACTTCATATTTTTCCTGGGTCCAGGGGACCTCCTTCCTTCTTCTCTTCCTCATGCCATGTTCTAGCGTTTTGATGGTGACTCTCAGAGAGGCTGTTTTCTCTGCTGCTTACTGCTCTGCCATCTTCCTGGAAGTCTTCAAGTGCTTGTCTTCTTGCTGGAAGGAAGACATACTGATGGGGAGACTACTGAGTATGAGGAACCAAAATAGATGAAGCTAGAATTGTTCTTACAGCTGTTTTAAGGTACTCAGAGCTTAGCCTGTAGTTATCGTAAGACTTCATCAAGGGAGTTTTGGGTACTGTGGATATCTTGAAGCACATGTATTTCAAAATTAATTAGAGGCCTTAGGCCTTTTAAAAAATAACACCATGTTTTACATTGTGTGAGAATATAGTGTAAGACCAGGTCTTGAGGTTTTTAAAATATATTTCATCTTTTCTGAAGGGGTACTGAGGATTAAACGCAAGGCATTGTGCTCACCATGCGGGTGCTTACACTGCTGAGCTAAATGCCTGGCCTTTGATCCATGTTTTGTGGTTATCACGTAGAATAGATTAATTTTATGAACATAACTAGTAATTTTTCAAACATGTTAATTTTCTGATTTAGTAAGCAATAAATTAATGTCATAACTCATAAACTTCTATTGGTATTCCCCAGAAGAAGAAAGTATTAGGAATTGAAATTATTTAGAACATCCTTTCTAAGAATGGGAACTGTATGATTATTGCTTAAATGTTAAATTTTAATGCAAGATTTCTTTTTTGGTGAAGATAAAGTGTATTTGGTGCTTTTGTTGAATATGCTTGTGTCATTAGATTTATTTTCACCATAAAAATAGTTTTTTTTAAAATAACTTTTAAAAAGTTTGCTTGGAAAAAGATTTGCAAGCATTTTTCAATTGTTTATACACTAGTTATAAATGAAAAAAGTGGAAATATTTAGAGCAAGAAAATCTCTACCGGAATCAACTGAATGTACTGTCTTTAATATTAAGCAGTTAGCTAATGAGCTGGTTTGAATCTGACTTTTAAGAAAGATGGTTATATCGATTTGTTTTCAACAAGAAAGGGTTGAAGCTGAATCATTAGCAAATCCTGAAGAATTAATTCAAATGGTGTAGTAATTCCTGTTATTAGAGATACTTCTTGGAACTCAAGAAATTGTTCCTTCCCCCAGGGTATCAGAGCTGTGGAATTGAGGAAGTGGCCTGGTGGTGTTGTCTTGTATATCAGAGTTCATCTCAAAAGTGTGAGATTTCAAAGTGTTTTTAAAATGCCATTACAAAGCCCTGAATTAAAATTAAACATTGAAATAAAAAGAAAATATAAAACAGCACAAAAGTAAAGTTTCTGAAATCTTTTGAAGACCTATAAGAGTGCTATAGGAAGAGTTTTTAAAATTTTTAGTTTCTTATAAGCATAGATCCCTAAAAACATGCTTTTGTTATTAACACCACAAGGCAGGTGACTATCCTAAGGTCTGAAGGTTGAAAGTATTACAGTTGCTTTAATAATTATTAAAAGACTGATTTTTACAACTCAGTACATATGCTTTGTGCTTAGCTTTTTCCTATTGTAAAATGAATCTTAATATGCCATATAATTGGTGACAAATAAGAAATTCTTTGTGTAATTAAGAGAAGATCTGTTTATTTAAGAGCTCTCAAAGGTTGTAAAAGATTATACTTGGCTATATGTGAAGGATAAATGTTGTGAAATAATGCCCCTTAGTTCCTCTTTTATAATAAATCTCAGCTGTGTGTTTAGCACAGGGCTCAGTGCCAAAAAGAACAGGTTCAACTTGTCTGTGAGGATTTGCACCGTGGTAAAGTGCACAACTGCTCTTGTAGAGGTCATTGTGGAGGTCACAGGCATGTACAATTGAATGAAAGCAACTTTAAAAAAATGGTAGAACATAGTGTTACTTGAGATTTAAGAATCAATGTTAATTTAAAACATTGAAAGAATGGAAAATCTTTAAAAGAATCTTAACTACATTTTCACTTTGTATATGTATTCTCAAGTGGATTTAAAGTAATTTATTTGGCACTTTGTACCAGAGCAGTTTCATAAATCTTCAGAATCATTTTTATCATAATTGCCTGGACCCAGAAATATTGATGATTTTCATATTTGTTAAATTGCAAGCATTCTAAAGAGTGGTCAGGCAAGGAAGGTAGGGTATTGTGGTGGTAGTACAAAGTGTGCAACATTTGTGCATGGGGAGTGGAGGTCTGGGAGTCTCAGGGAGTTCTACTGAAAGGGCAAATATGTGTGTGCTGAAGAAGAATGCCTACACAAGTCATACTTTCCCCAGAATTCAACAACTGCAACAAAGAAAATGCCATTTTATATTTGTATAGTATGACTCCTTTTCCCAAGTTTCTCAGAAGTTTTTTCATATATTTCTAGTAAACAGAGATAACTATTTTGTGTAGAGACTGACTCATGACTCTAGACTACAGAAACTTTGAGTTTCATATAAAAAATACCAGCAAATGATGAACCAAATAATTAAGTTGATGAAATAACTAGTAGATGGGGTTATGTTTTATTTAGAGTTGATTTGATGACTCTTTTTTCCTTTTTTGATGATTGTTTTTTATTTTTTAAAAGATGATCATAGTAAAATGACAGGCAGCCATTGGTTTCTGTATCGAGATTAATTCGTAATCTTTAGAATGTGCTTCACCACATGCAGCTGATTGACAGAAGCACATGTCTCAGCAACTGGTAGAATGCTAGTACCTCCATTAAGCCTGTAATTTCCAGAAGGCTTCAAAGGCTGTGTCTCCAAAACTATTTGATTTTTTTACTTGCAGAGTATTTTACTTTTTATGTCTCTCTTCAACTTATTTATGAAAGGAACACTATAAAGTTAAACTTTCTTGAGTTTAGAAAACTATGACTAATGATCTATACTCCTTATACTCTTGTATTTGTTAGATTACTGCTTATGCTCAGTGTTCACATACATATATGTTCTTGGATGAAAAACTTACAAAGGATTGTGATTTCGTGTGCATTGCTTTTGTAACTTGTATCATCAACGTCAAACACATGTCAATTTTGAAGAATGAGTTGTTAAAGTATAGTGAAATGTCATTTAAAAGATTGATTAGTAGAGTTAAGTTTCCAGAAATATAGTTTACTTCTTGCTAGAAATTATTCTTTTTAGTTGAAATAGTTTTTCTTTTATTTTAAAACATGCGATTTGTAGTGGTTCACACACATCAGTTTGTGTCATTTGAAGACATTTATACTTATGATTAAAAGAAAACTGAACTGTGGCCCTGAAGCAAGGCCAGCAGATCGCTGTAGCTGCTGGTTTCAAACAGGAGCCTAAAGAGAATTCTTTCTGTGGTCTGTTGGCCATTTCAGAACTTTGGAAATGGAATGGTCAATTCATCAGAAAGAAATAGCAGGTGAGTATGGTGGACTTTGGGGGGCCTGCAGGGGAGAGACCCTGGCGTCTCAGGACCTGCACCATGCGGTTGACTCAGGGTGCCGGGAGAACAAGGAGCTCTTCCCCTCTCTTGGGGGGCGGCTGAGAGTGTGGCTGACTTTCGGCAGCCCGAAGGAGAAGAGACCCTGGCGCATCGGGACCTGCACTGTGCAGTTGACTCCCGGTGCCGGGAGAACAAGGAACCTCCCCCACTCTGGGGGCGGCTGAGAGTGTGGCCGACTTTCGGCAGCCTGAAGGAGAGAGACCCTGGCACGTTGGGACCTGCACAGTGCGGTTGACTGGGGGTGCCAGGAGAACAAGGAACTCCTCCCCTCTCTGGGGCAGCTGAGAGTGTGGCAGACTTTTGGCAGCCTGAAGGAGAGAGACCCTGGCACATTGGGACCTGCACTGTGTGGTTGACTCAGGGTGCTGGGAGAAGAAGGAACTCTTCCTGTCTCTGGGGGGGTGACTGTGATCCTGCCTGCGTGTGGGCTGAGAATCAGACATCTCATGTCATCCTGTCCCCCATCCTGTGTCCCCCCTTCCTCTCCCCCCTGCCTAGCAAGTGGGAGCCAGTGAACTACACATCTTGGGAAAAGATTGGCTATGTTATTTAGTATGAGCTCTCCATATGCAAAGATGAGGACAACCATTTGGAAGAAAACGAGACAATATGACAGATAGTGAAGATCTCTGGTTGTCTAGCTTTGAAGTTTATGCTTTCTTATGTCCCATTCTGTTCTGTTTGGTTGTGTTTGATTTTACTCCCTTTTAAAATAAAATTTAAAAAAAATTTAAAAAAAAGAAAGAAAACCGAACTTCTAGGAGTATAAAGGATGAAGCATGTCTCGACACAGGTGAAATTGGCATCAATTTAAATATGTTATGTAAATGGTGAGTGTAAATATTTTTTAAAAAAGAATGTGTCTTAATGAGCTGAGGTAACTTTCATTTTAACAGAACTTACATACTAATATTTTAAAAATAATTAAGCTTATAATTTATGATTAATAAATACAAATTAAAATATATATTGCTAAACTTTTGAAAGTAGGGTCAATTCAGGTGGTAAACCTTCTATTGTAAATTCACAGTGGCTAACTCCACAAAACAGGGTTCAAAACTGAGTAGTTTACTTGGTTTTGGAGATCTTCAGTTTCTTTCCTGTAAAGTATGTAAAATACACGTATCTCAAGTGTAAATATAGTGTGTATTTTAATAGGTGTTAAATGTTTGTGTCCTTTGAATGGAACTACACTGTTAGTAATCACATTCTGTATTTGCATGACTTTCATAAAAGACAGTTGAAATTGCAAGTGAAAAGGGAATCAGTATCCTAATATTTTATTCTGCATTTTACAGTTGAGATCTGATTACAGATTGGTTTTGTGAGTGGTGTGTATGGTGTTTCATTTGAGAAAGGCAAATTGGTATGGCTAGGATATTCGTAATATTTGTCTTTTCTTTTAGGACAAAAGAAAAGTCAAGTCAGACACAGGTTGGCTTAGTTCTTCATTTATTTTCTACAGCAGAACTGGCACAATAATGACTTGTTCTATAGTTAGATGAACTTAAATAGAACCAAGAGATTTGTTATGTAGGGTTTTTTTGAGGAGATGAGGTGTAGAGGATTAGAGGGATCATTATAAAACATTTGTTCGTAGAGGATTCAGAGCTAAGTAAAGTGTGCTTTCCTAACCTGTTCAGCTTTCTGTTATGTTTTCACTGAGAAGTGTTTCTGCTTGGATTACTTACCGCTGATGTGACATTTTTGTTTTGCCCATATAATATCATTTTTAGAGAACTTTGTGTAAAGTGATTTTTATATTAGCAATGTAAACTTATGTATGAGTTGTCATTATCATTTTTAGCTACTACTTCACTTCATTTTAGCTACTACTTCAAGCTACTTTTTCAGTGCCAAGATAAGAATTCTTTTGTTATCTCTTAGCCTTATTTTTGTAATTATTGTGAAAAAATGAGGTAAAATGCTATATGCCTAAAAAGCTGGTTTAAAGTTTTTGGCAGATACTGTTTTCCTTAAAATTAATGCAGTCTCCTTTTAAGCAAGCAGGTTTTATCTCATCAGATAGTCTCCATGATGTTTTTCTTCTGATCTTTTTATAGAAACACATGATTTTCTGGACACTGTCCTCTGGGCAACAAATTGTAGTTCAGTAGCTAGACAAGCATTGGAGAAAGAAACACTGCATCATTTATCAATGCCTAAGGAAAAGTAAAACTAGAATAACAAAAACAAAACAGATAAAAATCTTCTTTTTGGGCCTTACCGTTCTTTGAAGCTATTGCCACATCTCCCTATTTTCATTTTTCATGCTATTTGAGAAAATAATAACCAAGCTTGTTTATTGTTTGTACTTCTTCCCATTGTTTGTTCTGTTAGGCTCTTTCTATTTGCACTATTACACTAAAGCTGCTCTTGGTGTTAAAACTCCCTGCACTAGGAAAGCCCCTTCTTTGCCTCCATCTTAGTCCCATTCACCATCAGAACTTCTCTCAAATGCAATTTCTTCCTGAGTTCAGTTGAGTGAATATTCAGATGCCTGTCCTGTTCAGTAGTGTCATTATATATATATATATATATATATATATATATATATATATATATATATATATCTTACTAGAATTCAACTAAATTTGAAACTTATACCAAGCTAGGGAGAAAAATGAGCCGAGAAGGGCTCTCTTCCACTAGTAAGAAACATCTTGGAAACATCATGGATGCCAAATGCAAGCCAGTGTGGTAATTTTTCCATAGAAGAAATGTTTGAATGTTGGAGGAAGAACTAACTGACTTGGATTTCTAAAGAGATTAAAATGTACACAGACAAATGAACAGTATAGGGTCTTATAGGTGTTAGACCATGTTTACTGCACTGACTTTAGAATCTTAGTCCTGTGCACTTTCCCGGAATGGCTGTATTGCATTAAGTTAGCGACATCACTTACATAACACATGGACCTGTTTTGGATGTTGTAGGTGTAGAACTATTTGAAGCAAGGATGACTAGGTTATTCCTTTCCTGTGTTTATTTGTGCATTTTTCAGATAGGGAGATAAACTTACATGAATGCAGTTTGCAGTCAAAAATAGGTGTTAGCAGAGAAAGACAGTGCTGCTGCTTTTATATTTCATGTATCATTGCATGTGTCCATAGATACATTGTTGCAGCTGGTTTCTGTGAACCATGTTAGTTCTAAAGGGGTACAGAAGGAATTAAAGGCAATGAGGTTTAAACATTGAAGATTTGGTTATAATGTTATCTAAGAAGCTTTAATATTACTAATCTTTCCATAGTAGTCCCTTAATGGTAGATATTATTTCATAATTTTTCCTAATATTTTTACTTCTAAATATGATTTGAAATTTTTAAAACTCTTTATCAAAGAATAGTTTATATTGACATAACAATAAATGTACTAAAATAGTGGTTATAGTATTAGGGAACATTTTCCTATTAATAATTTGAACACTAAATTGTATTTTGGGGAGGAGATTGTGAAGGAATTTGGCTAAAAAAGTAATTCCATTGTAGTGAACAGATTTTGAAGAGTGTCCAGAGCCAATCTGTTAGAAATGCTTTTGAAATTTGGCTTGGACAGGTGAGGACACAGGTCAGTGCTGGTGAGTCTTTTAGAGCTGTCAGTGATACAGACAGCCCGCTGTGGCGTGCGTGCCATAGGTTCACCACCACCAAGTAGGTCTTAGGACCATTTCATTTCTAATGATGAATTAGAATTTCTAGATAGTTATAGAAACTCTTTGATGTTTTACAGCATATCTTATCAATTTGAATGAATTTGGAATTGCAAAAAGCTAGAAAAATATGGTGTTGTTTCTAGTGCACACGGGATGAAACTGATTTCATATTTTGAAATACTATTTTCTTGCTTTGCTTTGCTTTGCTTTGCTTTGCTTTCCTTTCCTTTCCTTTCCTTTCCTTTCCTTTCCTTTCCTTTCCTTTCCTTTCCTTTCCTTTCCTTTCCTTTCCTTTCCTTTCCTCCTGCCTGGGCTGAGGTGGAGTCATCATTCTGAGTCACATGAATCCCAAGTGCTGGAATTACAGGCATTCACCACTATGCCTGGTCTTCTTTTTAAAAGAAACATTATAGGAAATTTGATTACCACCCACCACATTTTAAAGGACAAAAAATACTCATAAAGGTTGATTTGTGGGAGTAAGTCATCATTAGGATACTTAAAGGAACTAACCATAATTATTAAAAGTTTCGTGTTACCCACCCAAAACATGCATATTGTCTGATTGTGGTAGAGTATTGAATCTGGAAGTTAGTGCTTAGTTTTTCTATTGACTGCTTTTCTAATGTATGAAGAATCAGGCTACTTTATATTAAATTTGAGGAAAATTATGTTTATATTTTATAATACTTTGTAAAGTGATGTAAAGTTTCCCTTAGCAGTCATGAAATTATAGCAAGCAAGATCTGATCATCCAGCTTCCCTGGTCTCCCTCTTCTCTTAGCTGTAGTTGATGAAAATGGAGCTTAGAGAAATCAAGTATTTTACCCAGTTTATTGTGGTTTAGAGGCAGTGCCAGGCTAAATTACCTCTTAATATATAACACCTCATTTTTGTTTGTCCTTTTATTGTTACTGTAAATTTTGAAAGAAATTAAAGTCAGTTTTATGGAGGAAAGTGAATTGCACTTACAATGACATTATGCACTACCAGGAAGCTATTAGGGTGCAGCTGTTGCAGTGATGACAGGTTGACATCACCCGAGAGTCACCGGAACAGCATAGTATAAAAATCGCTCTGCTTGTTCCTAAAATAAATTGAAAACAACTGAAGTACCCAGAAATGTGACTCAGAATGATGAGCTGTAGACAGTGCCAGGTATATTCTTTAAGTTCTCTATTTTATTAAAAATGTATGTGTGGCACACACAATTAAAAGCCTGTATCCATGTACATGTGCACTAATAGATACAAACACATACAAACATTTACAAGCATACACATGTGTACACAGATACTAAATTATTAGGATTTACCAAAATAGTATTTCAGGAATACTTCCATTGATTTTCTAAGAGGCTTTATGTAGATATTATATGTGGAAATAGTCTCTAGAATTGTAGTGATTTAATGCTGTAAAAGAAATCCTCTGGTTTTTAATGCCATTTAACAACATAACATGTTCTGTAGAGTTTGATGAATTTGATTGTGAGAGGAATTACTTTATAACAACTTATTTTATTGACATGATCTTAAGAAATGAATGTAGAGGGAACCATCTCATTGTAGTACAATTTACTGAATATAATCACCCTGATGGCATGAGTTTGTATCTTTTTTGTTTACTGCTATACTTTAATTGTAATAAAGAAAAAACTACTTGAGAAGGCAAAGATTTATTCTTTGTCGCAATATATGTAATTAACTAAATTTCAATTGTTTACACTTAGAATATTCTTTAATTTATAGAATTTAAAGATCTGATATCTTGCCTCTACCCTTGTGTGCGTACCACTATATCCGGTGACTGCTCATGAGCACTGTTACATCATTCATTAACTGCAACAAACAAATAGCCCTTTGGCGTAAGACACCAAGCTGTAAAGCGTAACAGTGAACCAAGGGTCTTACAATCTAATGGGAGTCAAAAAAGCTAAGCAGATAAAAGTTATTTATAAAATATGTGACTTTAAATATTTTTTCTGTCTCTTTAAAGAAGGAACCTTTGCAACGTTTATTGCTCCCAGTTTTCCTGTTTCTGTTTGTTACCTCTCTCAGGATTCCCATTTTTAAAAATATCTCAGCCATACTAGATTACTATAAATTCCATCATCATCATCATCATCATCATCATCATCAGACAGATTGAGACAGGGTCGTGCTGTATAATCCAGGCTAGCCTCAAACTTGCAGTGATACTCCTGCCTCAGCGTCCAAGTATAGGGATTACAGTTATGTGCCGTGACACCTGACTGAATTCTTTTAATTTTAATAATAACTATTATTCTTTTTTTCTTTGTTACTATTCTTTTTTTTCATTGTTCAAATTTGGATATTTCTCAACCTTAATTACTAAAAGAACTGTAATCTTGTACTGACTTGTTTGTAGGCTATAAATGCATGGCTGTGTTTCTTTTAAAACTATGGAAGATTCTGAGATCTGTTTTTTAACATTTTTATAATGAAAAATAGAAAAGCAAAAAAAAAAGTAATATGGCTAATACCTAGGTTTAATAATCAATATTTTGGTTTATTTACTTCACATACATGCATTTATTTTTCTGAGCCATTTTAAATAAGTTACAGTTTTCATGAAATTTTACTTTTAATTTTTTTTTTTTTTTTTTTTTTTTTTTTTTTGAGACGGGGTCTCACTCTACAGTTCAACCCAGGCTGGTCCCAAACTCACAACGATCCTCCTGCCTCAGCCTGTCAAATGCTGGGATTGCAGGCGTGTGCCACCATGCCCAGTTTAGTTTTAAATTCTTAAGCCTACATCTCCCTCTGACCTGTTTGTCTACAAAGCATTCTCACACTCAAAAGCATATTTACACCAATAAAATTTACAAAACTTTCTTAATATAAACTGATAGCCAGTCCTATTTTCAGATTTCCCTAGTTGCCCCCAAAATTTCTCATTTTTTTCTCCCAAGTCAGTTCTGAATGAGTGATCCCTATTATATTTATTTATTTCTTTTGCGGTATTGGGGATCAAACTCAAGACCTCGCGCTTGCCAGGCAGGTGCTTATGCCGCTGAGCTAAGTCCCCAACCCCCTATTATATTTATTAAATGTCTTATATCTGTTTTAATCCTGAACAGCTCCCATCACACCACACACTTCATTATTCTTTTTCATGACACTGATTTACTGAAGTAAAAGACCATTTCTCCTGCAGTAGGATCTTCCTTCTATGCTCTTGTTCGTATGGTCCCTCAGAATATATCTTGCCTTTGTGATACCTACAAATATAAAATGTATCCATTCGGTCAGTTTACACAAAAGTACAGTAAAGGCAAAAATATAGTGTATAATTTTGTACGTAGTGATACTACAGTTAACACTTTTCATTCTACTTTTCCTTTTTTTAATGAATCAAGTTTATTGTGACATTTTAGATGTACATAATGATCACATTCATCATAGGGAATTTGTACCTGTACATGATACAAACATGATACGTCTGTATTCTTTTTTCCCATATCCATACTCTCCTTCCCCTCTTTATTTATAAAAAGCTCTTTCTTTCTTTCTTTCTTTCTTTCTTTCTTTCTTTCTTTCTCTTTCTTTTTCTCTCTTTCTTTCTTTCTTTCTTTCTTTCTTTCTTTCTTTCTTCTTGCTTGCTTGCTTGCTTGCTTGCTTTCTTGCTTGCTTTCTTTCTTGCTTTCTTGCTTGCTTGCTTTCTCCCCTCTCCCCCTTCCCTAGTTTCCCTTCCCATTTGAACATTTTTTTTTCCTATTTCACGATATCTATCAAATATTTTGGTGCTTATTTACACTTTTGGTTTCTCACAGTAGAGAAACAATGTGATATTTATGTGTGTGTGTGTCCTGTTTATTTCACTTTAAGAGTATGGTGTCAAGGTGCATCCATTTACCTAGGAATGTCTTAAGCTTATTCTTCTTTGTGGCAGGTTAGTACTCCT
>PVJX010049211.1:0-11175 GCA_004027295.1 Dolichotis patagonum
ACCTGTTCACAAATATCACAATAGCAGAAAGTCAGGCTTCTCCAGAGGTGGTAAATTATGGATGGTTTATGTAAAAATGAATGAGTCAGACTGAAAATGTGTGGCCAAGAATAGATTTCAGGACCTCACGACATGAAAACTCATCAGTTTAATGTTGAAGCACCTCTCTGTGAAATACCAAGTCTTCTTAACACAACCATAATGGGTTCCATTTTTTTTAAACCAAATTCTGACTCATTATGATATTGAAAACTCATCCAAGGTTTTATGTATCCAAGATCAAATTCACGTTCACTTCCAAACCCTCCCTACCAACAAATGGCAACTCTTATCCCAGTTGTTAAGATGAAAAACCTCACACACCCTAGATCCAAACCACCAGCTTACTTCTCTAGTTGACCTTCCAAGTATGTTCCTATGCTGGGCACTCTTTCCATTTCCCTGCCTTGCCCTGAACCAGTGACTCCTTAGCTGATCTCCCCTCTTCTGCACTTGCCTCATAGACTCTACTCACTTTACATCAGCCCAAATGATCTTTCAAAAGCCTAAGTTCATATTTCTCCATGCAGAGGCTTTCCAATGGCTTTTCCTTTCTCATACAGTGAAATCTGAAGTCCTTAACATGACCCAAGCCCCTAATTGCATCTTCCACTTGCCCAAGCCTCCTCGGCAATCCTAGAGCACACAGGTATGCTCCGTGCTCACCCTTCAGCTCTCTGCCCATCATGCTGTCTCCACCACTCAGCTCCCTATTCTGTCCTCCAGATCTCTGATTGTATGTTAGCTCATTGAAGCTCATCGACTTTACCACCCTGCCTAAGAAAGTAGCCGTCCACTCATGCTCCCATTCTCCTTGTCTGACTATTTTCTCCTAAGCCTTTTTATCACCTACTCTAGCTAATGAGGTGTTTTTTAGCAGCCCCCCCCCACAAACTATAGGATAGCAGATCCCTAGGACAGATGTTTTGTTTCCATGCTATATCCCCAAAACCCCCAGAACAATGGCCTATTTGTCATAGAAACTCATCAAATCCTTGTTGAATAAATAATATCCCTTGTTTCTCTCTTTGTAACTTCTTTTCATTTCCTCAGAGTCATTTTTTTAAGCAAACGAGTTCTCCTGAGAAACTTCTGTCTTACCCAGGCTGTTCTACAGTGAGTACTCTGCCCTGATCTTGAGATCAGGCAAGTAATGCCTACCTCCCCAGGCTTGGTGACAGTAGAGGCGCAGTCAGGTGGAGATCCTAGAAAAAATAAACAGAACTGGGGCAGGTCCAGAGAGGAAAGCGCAGAAAGAGAAGACATGGATCAGCCCAAAGCACTAATCTGTCTTCTATCCTCCCCATGATTTTCTTCATTAAAGAAAAAGTTCCATTAAGTGAAACAGCAGGTTACTAAACCAAGATCTATAACATTGCCAGTTTTTTACTTCCAAAAGTGTGTTAATGTACAGAAATATCAAGAAATCCCTAGAATTATGTTCATGTAACTGTTTTCATTTGTCTCTGGGTGCAAGCTGCTAAGCAAATTTTTCTTGATATAAACTTCATTTTTACTTGTGCTATTATAAAATGTTTCCAAGCAGAAGAAACTAAGAATTGCTATAAGTGGTGGGCATGGTGGTGCACATCTGTAATTCCAGTACTCTGGCTGTTGAGGCAGAAAGCTTGCCTTGAATTCAAGGCCAGCCTGGGCTACAGAGTGACAGGAGATGCTGTTTCAAAAACATTGTTATAAGTAAATGAGATGATGGATCTATCAGCTATGTTCATTGTAGTAATCTTTTCACAGCATACCTGTATCTCAAACATAATTTTATAACTTAAATATATATGGATTTTAACTGTCTACTATACTAAAAAAAAAACAGAAAAAAACAAAGGACTTGGCAAAGGTCACAAAAAATTCCAACTGGCAAGAATCTATATATTGAAAATGACAATGATCTAAAAAGAGATCAAAGAGGATACCAGAAAATGGAAGGATAGGAAGAAACAACATATTGAAAATGACCACACTCCCAAAATTGTTAGACATATTTAATGTAATTCCAATCAAAATCCATTAGCATACCTCACAGAACTAGACAAAGCATTCCTAAAATTCATCTGTACATAAAAGAGATCTAGAATAGCAAAGGCAGTTCTGAGCAACAAAGGCAAGAGAGGAGGCATCACAATCCCTGACTTGAAATTATTCTTAAAAGCTACTGTAATGAAATCATCGTGGTACTGGCAAAAAAAGAAAACAAACTTGAGGAATGGATCAGAAGATGCAAACGCAACTGCAAACACACTCAGCCTCCTTATCTTTGACAAAGGACCAAACATGTTCAATAGAAAAAAGATGGTCTCTTTAATAAATAGTACTGGAAAAACTGGCTTTCCACATGCCAAAGACCAAAATTAGATCCATGTCTATCACCATGCACTAAACTAAAGTCAAAATGGATCAAAGATCTAAATATTAAAACAGAAATACTCGATCTGTTGGAAAAGAAATTAGGTGGAAATTTTGAAGTAGGTACAGACTTCATGAACAAAACCCAGACTGCACAGGAAATACTTCAAAGGATCAACAAACAACTGGGATCTCATTTCATTTAAACAAAAAAAGGAAAAAAAACTTTAGCACGGCAAAGGAAATCATCAACAAAGTGAAAAGACAACCCACAGAAGCCATTCACAGACTGCAAGCAAAGAGAATAAGAAGTCACCAAGAAGCAAGCCCTCCCTGTGAATCAGTGCCATGTGCGGGCTGCTGGTGGGACAGCCAGATAGCAGCTCCTTCTGGCACGCAGGATAGGAAACAAGAAGAGCCAATCCTCACCCCATCCCTATGCCTCGCTCTAAGCCACTGGCTGATTCGGAGAAACACAGGCTGCATTGATAGCTATTGAAGTAAAATACTGTGTAATGTTTGTAGTGTTTGGTGTTTTGCTGACTTTGCTGGTCTAGGGTTGGTGGTCTGATCATCTATTCACAGGATAACAATACAACGTGTAGCATCTATGGAGGATCTCCTTCTGAGGGTGGTGGCCATTGCTGACTGTCTGTTGTCTTGTTTTGAAGTCCTGTATCATTTTCATTGTTCTGTTGGGTTGGGTTCTTTTCTGTTTTGTTTTGTTTTTGATTTTATTGTTTCTGATGGCATGGGCAGCTGTTTCAGGGATAATGAGATATATTATGGTAGCCATTTTGGATTTACTATTATCTCATTTTGAAGTCCTATGTTGTATTCATTGTTTTGTTTTTACTCTGTTCTGTTTGATTTTTGCTATGTCTGAAGGTATCTGCAGCTATTTTGAAGACAACAATTGGCATATGGTAACCATTGTTGATTTCCTGTTGTTTTGAAGTCCTGTGTCATTTATACTGGTTTGTTTTGATTGGCTTTGTTCTTTTTTGTTTTGCTTGGTTTTATTCTCTTTAAAATAAAAATTTAAAGAAATTTTAAAAATAAAAAAAAATTTTTAAAGACAACCCACAGAATGGGAAAACATGTTTACCAATTCTCTAGAGCATAAAAATATTGAAAAAATCAGACATTCCCCCCACCCAAATTCAAAGACCCAATCCTAAAATGGACATCTGAAATGAATACCCACTCTTAGATGAAGAAATATAAATGGCAAATATATGAAAAAATGTTCAACATTACTGATCATTTGAAAAAATGCAAATTAAAACAACACTGAGAGTCCATCTCACCCTAGAAAGAATGGTTACTTGAGAGTATTATAGGTATATGGATGCAACTTGAGGCCATACTCATAAGTGAAGTAAATCAGACTCACATGTGTAAAAATTGTATTGTCTCCCTTGTGTGAGAAATTGAAAGACTAAATAAGGCCTGAAAGGTATAACAGGTATTGTGAGATGGGAAGAAATTGTTCAAAAGAGAAAAAAAACTAGGATGGGTGAAAGGGAAAAGGGAAAAAATGCAAGTCAGTTATACTTAGTGTTTCTTAAATGATTGAAAAGGAAGTTTTGTGCTAATATGAATTGAAGAAATTTTTAGGCCTATATCTTGTACCCTGAGAAACTACTTTAAAGCAAATGACATGTAACATATTAATCATTGTTATTCTCCTATTATTTTGTTATGTAATTTTGTTTTCCCTATTTCCCATAAAATAAAAACAATTTTTTAAAATACCAATCGATAGAACTGGAACTACAATTAAAACTCCTTAATGTGTTCAGTGGTATTTCCCTTTAAACTGCATTTGTGAGAAAAAATAATTTGTAAAAATTTTTTTAAGTTTTAAGTTTATTTCTGGATGTTAATTATGAATCCACTTCATCGCTAGCCCTTTTATGTTCTGTATGTTTTGCAATGATTTGCATGAAGATAAAGAAGGTATGCTTATCTAATTTGCATGTGACACAAGTCTAGAGGGAAATAGCTGGTATAATGAATGACAGAATTGTGATCAAAAAGATGTTGATGAGATAGAGCAATGAGCCAAAACTAATGAGATAAAATTTAGCAGGAATCCAAAAATCTGTGTACAATAACAGGAAGGAGGAAAACGTGGTGTATCAGCAATGCCTGTTAAAAATGGATAGGTGCTTCAGGCCACAGTGGCCATTCAATCAGAGAATCAAAGGAATCTATAGACCTGGGTCCTTATCCCTGATTGATAAGCCCAGACAACTGTGTTTTCATAAGATCACAGAAATTCAGCATTATACCCCAACTGAAGGACAATCAGTCTACAGCAAGATCACAATCAATCACAAATGTAATGTGGCTCCACAAACATCAGTGCAGTCCTGGGCTTTCTTGATAGACTCCAAAATAAAGGTGATTATTCATTCTAATGTATGTCTTCTGAACTATGTATTTACTTATCTATTTATCATTCATTTGTAAATCTTTGATGACGTGCCTACTAAGAATCAGGCACCAGGTTTACTACAATTAAAGCACAGACATAGCCCTACACTCACAGAGCTTATAATTTTTTGAGACATGGCCATGCTTGCATAACTGACATGCCAGATTTCATCAACTTGCGAGTAAATTGAGGGCCACTTTCAATATCTCTCTGGATCTTAATGTTTTACATCTCCATATGATCATCTCAAAGAAGACCAGTCTATTTCTGAGATTCCCTTCCTAGCTATTGTCAAGAGTCCCTGAAGGTTTACAATTGTCCCACAATTCACTCGGCCCATTTCTCACTTCTTGGTGGGAGGATGGGAATTTATATGTAGTCCAAGAAGCTAGATTCTATAACCTGCCCTGAGCAGGGCTGTGTTCCTCTGGCTGATCAATTGATCGATGTACGACAGAGATTAGAGGGCACACAAACTGCTAGGATGCCGTTCACGTGATCTTGGTACTAGACAGTGAGCATCTGGCCTATAAGAGGTGTGAGAACAAAAAAAAAAAAGGAAAAATGTGGAGGAGAATCATAAAAGTAAAATTCAGAGGACATAACAACCCTTTAGTGGAGGGGGAAGGAAAACAGGAAGAGGGAGTCATCAGACTGACACACTATTTCAAGTCCAGGTCTATGGAAGCAAGTTAACAGCATCCTAACAGGTTTAAAAATAAGAGGGATATTTGGATTAGGGAAAGACAACAGGGAGGAATTAAGATAGGTATAAAAAGTTCTTATTCCATTTTGAGCAGTCTTGAGATCAGGGTCCCAGTAGAAATCCATATTGAAACATCTACCCAACAGTTAGGAAGGTGAAATTATCTCCCTTGGAGAAAGTTGAAGTTGAGGGAGGAAAAACACTAAATTAGATAAACAAGTGATGATTTGTTACCCTAGAGAGAATCACTTCAGTAGAGATGTGGGGACAGAAAATAGAATGCCAGCGTGAGTTAAGGAGGAAGTAGAAAAGACAAGATTAACAACACAGTCCCTTTCCTGAATATAAAAACTCCTATCAATTTATTGTAAAGTAAAATTTTAAGGGTCTGTAAAGGAGAAAAACTTCCAATACTCTTCCCCCCACTCACTCATCCCAGACACACTATAAATGTCTTGGCAGAGTTCCCACCAGACATTTGTCTAGGCATATATTAGGGAGATTTGTGGTTTTAATTGCAATGCAGGTTTATTTCTTATTGTTTCAAATAACAGTTATCTGGAGAATTTTTCTATGTAATTAAATAGTTTTCTAATGCTATCTTTAATATTTTGAGTAACATCCAACTCTTGCTTAAACCAAAAATTTCCATCAACAGCTAAGAAAGAGTTATTTCAAACCTCTTATTGTTGTGTATCATATTTCTTGGAAAGATAAAGAAAAAAGTTGTTCCAGGGCATGGCAGGTAGAGAGAAGTATGAGTCGAGAGATGCCATGGTTTAGATCTAAAACAGTCTCCAGAGCTTCATATGTTCAAAGAGTGATTGGATTATGGGGTATTATAGCCGACTTGCTATTTGAAAGGGGAGTCTGGTTAGAAGAGGTGGGGCACTTGGGGTGACCTAGGAGGCTGTAGCTCACTTCCCAGCTTCTTCCTGGACTCTGCTTCCTGACTACCATTAGATGAGCAGCTCTCCTCCATCCAGGGCCTTCCTCCATGCCTTCCTGTCTTGGAGCCAGCCAACTATGGACTAAAACTGTGAACCAAAATAAACCTCTCCTCCTTTAGTTGTAGGTGTTAGGTATTGTGTCTCAGCACTCCATCCAGGGCCTTCCTCCATGCCTTCCTGTCTTGGAGCCAGCCAACTATGGACTAAAACTGTGAACCAAAATAAACCTCTCCTCCTTTAGTTGTAGGTGTTAGGTATTATGTCTCAGCACTTTAAAAAGTGAGTAAAACAAAGATCTTTGCTTCTAATATAGAAGACCCTTAAACAAGTTTGAAGAAAGATCCATGAAAAACTGAGAGAGAGCATTGAAAAAGGTCCAAGACTTTGAGGACAGGATGGGTTTATAACAAGAGGGTGCACTTGAGCCTCTCCTGAGCCACAGACGGCCCTAGGAGACCCCCTGCCCAGCCAGCTTACTATCTAAGCTTCTGTCCTCCCCTACTGGGAACTTGATTTCCTGTTCAGGAAACATGATTGGTACCAAGGGAGCTGTCCTCAGCAGAGTTGTTCTCAGAGCTAATGAGATCATGACTTCTGAGCCCCTCAGAGAAAGAGGTTACCTAGATTCAGGACAAAATATTGCCCTCATTATTTTGACAGCTTCAAAATAACGAACAGCCACATTGCTTCCTCTCTTTCTTTAGGATGATCAGTCCTAGTTCAGGGGCTGAAGGCTGCTTCCTTTTTTCTCCATTACATCCTTACCTGGAACCCATATGTCTATTCCTGCCTCCCCTTTCAGCCTTGTTTTGGCCCCTTGGGATCCAGTCCTCATCCCAATCCAGACTGACACTGAAATCTGCAAATGCCAAGGCCTTGGACTCAGCTCCTGTGCACCTGAGCTGTCCTCACTGGTTTGCTGTACAGATTCCTCTGCAGAGGGCTGCTAGGTTGTGTGTGGGTGTGTGGGTATGACTGTCAGTGTGTTTGTCTGGACATCATTATAGCCTCCATCCACAGCCCTTGAGAGCTTTGTCTTGAAAAGATCCAGGAAGTATTTTAGGGGAAGAGAAGGAAAAGGCACATGAGTTTCCAAGGGCTAAATATCCCTCTGCATTCATTTCAGAATATTTGAGACCATCAGCCCAGGGACTCAGTGAAGCAGCAATTATTAAGCCACGTGCATTGGTGTCACTGCCAATTTCCCTCACACAATGCTAAGGAAAAATGAATGGAAAGAAAGGACAGATCCATTCCGTAGCCACGAGTACCCCCTAGTGTTCAGTCTGTGGCCATAACTCCCACAACAACCTCATAAGCCAAAATAAAAGCAACCATTGCCATACTATTGATTGTTCATCTCAGAGCATCCAGGACTTTATTGCAATTTTATTTCAATATACAACATATGCAGAAAGGTGATATGTACTTTTGACAAGTTATTTGGGGTGAATAAAATATTTTTAAGGAAACTTGGGTCATTTATTCAGTTTCCAATGAAGTATCATTTGTCTCTAAGTTTAATCATGGAGCAGAGTTATCATTTTACATCTGTAAAATGATTAATGGTATCAAAGTTTAAGAAAGATGATACACTTATGCTTTCAAATGTCATTGTACATTATAGTTCTGGAAATATTAGCCAGAGCAATCAGACAAGAGGGAGAAATAAAAGACATAAAAATAGGAAAAGAAAAAGTTAAATTATCATTATTTGCAAATAACTTGATACTCTACATAGAAGATCCCAAAAACTCCATTAAAAGACTACTTGAGGTAGCAAATTCAGCAGCATAACTGGATACAAAGTCAACACTCAAAAATCAATAGCATTCTTGTACACAAACAAAAAAACTCACCGAGAGAGAAATTATGGAAATATCGCCTGTCACAATATCATCTAAAAAAATGAAATACCTAGGAATCAACCTAACCAAGAATGTAAAAGACCTATATGCTGAAAAGTATACATGCTAAAAAAGGATATTGAAGAGGATATTAGAAAATGGAAGGATATTCCTTGCTCTTGGTTAGAAGAATCAACATTGTGAAAATGGCCATACTACCAAAACTGTTATACAGATTTAACACAATCACAATCAAAATACTACTAACATACCTCATAGATCTAGAGAAAACATTCCTAAAATTCATTTGGAAGTAGAAGAAACCTAGAATAGCAAAGCCAAGTCTGGGCAACAAAGGCAAGACAAGAGCCATCTCAATCCCTTACTTGAAATTATACTACAAAACCAAAGTCATAAAATCAGCATGGTACTGGCAAAGAAATAGACCTGAGGATCAATGGAACAGATTAGAACATGCAAGCACTACTACAAAGACACTCAGCCACCTGATATGTGACAAAGGGGCTAAACATGTTCACTGGAAAAAAGGTAGCCTCTTTAATAAGTGGTGTTGGAAAAATTGGCTTTCCACATGCTGAAGACTGAAAATAGACCCATGCCTATGACCATATACTAAACTAAAATCAAAATGGATCAAGGATCTAAATATTAAAACAGAAACACTAAAACCTCTGCAAGACAAAGTAGGTAAAAATCTTGGAGACATGGGGTAGGGAGAGAATTCATGAATAAAACACAAACTGCATGGGAAATACTTCAAAGAATCAACAACTGAGACCTCATATTACTAAAAAGTTTTTGTACTTCAAAAGAAATCAGCAACAAAGTGAAGAAACCCATAGAAGGGGAAGAATTTTAGCCAACAATCCCTCAGACAAAGGACATATATCCAGAACATATAAAGAACTGAAAAACATCAAGTCCCCAAATTCAAAGACCCTCTCAAAAAATACACATTGGAGATGAACACACAGTTCTCAGATGAAGATATACAAATGGCAAATAAATACATGAAGAAATGTTCACCACCACTGGTCATTTGAGAAATGCAAATTAAAATAGCATTGAGATTTCATCTCACCGGAAAGAATGGCTGCCATCAAGAAAACAACTGATAACAAATGTTGATGAGGATGCAGGGAAAAAGGAATACTGCTCCACTGTTGGTGGGAGTGCAGACTGGTGCAACCACTATGGAAATCAATATGGAGAATTCTCAGAAGACTAGGATTGGAAGTTGTATTCAATCCAGCTATTCTTCTCCTGGGTATTTGCCCAGAAAAATTGAAAAGGCCATGTCACAGTGATATATGTGCACCCATGTTCATAGCAGCACAATTTGTAATAGCTAAATCTTGGAAACAGCCAAAATGCCCATCAACTGCAGAGTGGATGAACAAGATGTGGTATTTTTATACAATGGAATATTACTCAGCTATAAAAAAGGATGGTCTTGAGGCCTTTATCAGTAAATGGAGGCAACATGAGAATATCCTCATTAGTGAAATAAACAACACTCACATTAGTAAATACCACATTGTCTCTCTAGTGTAAAAAATAATAAGAATGGACAGAATAATGGTATCCAACAAATATAATAGATATAGATATTATAAAAGTGAAAAGGAAGGAAAGTTCTCTAAAGGATATAATGGTATACATAGTGTGTAAAATGGATGACCATATTACTGAATTTTTGTTAGATCACTGAACAGAAGAGTTTTTACTGTCAATATTTGAGTATCTAGCCACTTTCTATGCTTTGACTCTGTAACTTTAACAACTATTGTTAAGTTAACAATATGTAACATCAACTAGTGATTCTATGATGTTAATTTTTTTAACTCTGTTCTACTTTTCTTGTTTTTTCTATTTTGTCTTTTTTAAATTTTCTTTTCTTTCTTAATATAGAAAAATATTTTTAAAATACATTAATTAATTAATAAAAGAAATAAATGTCATTGTAAATTGGGAATTGACATGACAGTAAGGTAAGTATCATGAAATATTTTTACCTCAATTGCAAGAAATAATACAACATACATTTTTAGTAACATGAAATGAAATGTAGACCACAGCTTTACTGACAATAACTTTTACAATTATATCATCCACCCACTTAAAATAATGACCTTAAAGTCTCTATGTTTTGTTTGATGTGAAATGAAGAGCAAGTTGTAACTTGCATATGCAATATAATTACAAGTTGTCAAATGTGTATACTGTATGAATACATACAAATACCAGCTTGGAATGTAAAATAGCGAAAACAGTTTTGTTAAAGTAGAGGATTAATAGTTTTTTGTAGATTTTCAATTTGGTTTGGGGATTCGGTTTGGTTTGGTTTGGTTTGGTTTGGTTTTGAACTGCTTGTCTAGAAATGTCTACATGCAAGTAACTTTTTCATGTTTATGATCCTTCTACAATCAAAGATAAACTGCTAAGTAATTCTCAGCGTGGGACCTGAGATCACCTGATCATTTCAGTCGTTCTTTTTTTTTTACCTAAGGCCAAAAGTTCTATTAATTGGAAATAATACAATGCACAATTTTAAAAGTATCATAAATATCACAGCCTGCCAATAAAACCACATTTTAACCTAGAAACTTCACTTTTCTTTTTTATTAGCACATGTTTGCAGTACATAATATTTGTATTCCTTGTGTTGAGTTGCTGCATGTACATAGCATTCTTTTCTTCACCCTCTTTCCCTCCTCTCCCTCCATCTCTTGATTGCCTTCCCATTTTGAGAAAGATGTATCTCCTTACTTCCTACTATTTATCTTTTATTTTTCACTTTCTTTATA
The DNA here is from genome assembly GCA_004027295.1 of Dolichotis patagonum. NCBI lineage: Eukaryota > Metazoa > Chordata > Mammalia > Rodentia > Caviidae > Dolichotis > Dolichotis patagonum. Next base: position 11,175 of record PVJX010049211.1, read on the forward strand.
A
>PVJX010049212.1:0-11168 GCA_004027295.1 Dolichotis patagonum
TGAAATAGAAAGCGGAGCAATTCTGCCTAAATCATTCCTGGAAGAAAATATCACTCTTGTACCAAAACCAGAGAAAGACTCAACTAAAAAAGAGAACTGTAGGCCAATCTCCCTGATGAACATAGATGCAAAAATACTCAATATAATATTGGCAAACAAGATGCAGCAAATCATCAAGAAGATTATACACCATGACCAAGTAGGATTCGTCCCAGGAATGCAGGGATGGTTCACCATACACAAAACAATAAATGTAATCCACCATATCAATAGAGCCAAAAGAAAGAACCATATGATCATCTCTATACATGCAGAAAAAGCTTTTGATAAAGTCCAACACTGATTCATGATAAGAACCTTACAGATAATTGGAATAGAGGGTCTTTATCTCAATATGGTTAAGGTCATCTATGACAAACCAACAGCCAGCATCATATTGAATGGTCAAAAATGGAAAGCCTTTACCTTAAAATCAGGCACAAGACAAGGATATCCATTATCACCACTGCTATTCAACATAGTACTGGAAATACTAGCCAGAGCAATAAGACAGGAAAGAGAAATAAAGGGAGTAAAGATGGGAAAAGAGGAAGTTAAATTATCATTATTTGCAGATGACATGATACTTTACATAGAAGACCCCCAAAGCTCTACTGAAAGACTCCTAGATATAATTAACAAATTCAGCAAGGTAGCTGGATACAAAGTCAATACACAAAAATCAATAGCATTTCTATACACTAACAACACAAGTCCTGAGAGAGCAATAAGAGAAACTACACCCTTTACACTAGCATCCAAAAAAATGAAATACTTAGGAATCAATCTCACGAAAGAAGTAAAAGAGCTCTACAGTGAAAATTATAACACCTTGAAAAAGGAAATCGAAGAGGACCTCAGAAAATGGAAAGACATCTCCTGTTCATGGATAGGAAGTACAAACATTGTAAAAATGGCCATTCTCCCAAAATAACTATACATATTCAATGCCATCCCAATCAAAATACCACTAGCATACCTCATAGATCTAGAGAAATCATTCCTAAAATTCATCTGGAACCAGAAGAGTGCTAGAATAGCAAAGGCAATTCTAAGCAACAAAGGCAAGGCAGGAGGCATCACAGTCCCTGATTTGAAATTATACTACAAAGCTACAGTGATAAAGTCAGTATGGTATTGGAATAGAAACAGACCCGAGGATCAGTGGAATAGATTGGAAGATACAACCACAACTGCAAACTCACTGAACCACCTCATCTTTGATAAAGGGGCCAAACATGCTCACTGGAAGAATGACAGTCTCTTTAACAAATGGTGCTCGAAAAGTTGGCTGTCCATATGCAGAAGACTGCAACTAGACCCATGTCTATCACCATACACTAAACTAAAATCTAAATGGATCAAAGATCTAAATATTAAAACAGTGACATTAAAACTTCTGGAAGACAAAGTAGGTAAAAACCTCAAAGATATAGGGGTAGGAAGAGAATTCATGAACAAGAGCCAAAGTACACGGGAAGTACTTCCCAGAATCAATAACTGGGACCACATCTTATTAAAGAGTTTCTGCATGTCAAAACAGGTTTCCAGCAGAGTGAAAAGAAAACCCACAAATTGGGAAAAAATCTTCATGGACAGTGCCTCAGACAAAGGACTTATGTCTAGAACTTATAAAGAATTTAAAAAAAATCAGACTCTCGAAATTCAAAAACCCAATCCAAAAATGGGCATGTGAAATGAATACACAGTTCTCAGATGAAGAAATACGAATGGCAAATAAATACATGAAAAAATGTTCATCATCATTAGTCATGAGAGAAATGCAAATTAAAACCACACTGAGATTCCACCTTGCTCCAGAAAGAATGGCCAAGATAGAAAAAACTACCAACAACAAGTGTTGGAGAGGCTGTGGGGAAAAAGGAACTCTTCTACACTGTTGGTGAGAGTGTCGGCTGGTGCAACCACTGTGGAGGTCAGTCTGGAGATTCCTCAAAAACCTGGGTTTGGAAGTCCCATTTGACCCAGCTTTTCAGCTTCTAGGCATATTCCCCAAAGAACTGAAAACATCATACCACAGTGATATATGTGCACCCATGTTTATAGCAGCACAATTTGTAATAGCCAGATCTTGGAAACAACCTAAGTGCCCATCAACTGAGGAATGGATAAAAAAGTTGTGGCATTTTTATAAATGGAGTACTACTCAGGTATAAAGAATGATCACATTGAGATATTTATAAATAAATGGACATGACTTGAGACCATTCTCTTAAGCAAAATATACCAAACTCACAAGGGTAAATACCACATAGTCTCCCTAGTATTAGACTTGATAAGAGTATATAAGACTTTATGGTAAGCATGAGTCCCCATCTCATAGCTTTGAAGTCTTTCAAAGTTTTCAATCATCAGTTGGAACGGTTTTATCCTGTTTTGTTTGACTATATCATACATGATGATATGAACAGCTGTTTTGAAGAAAACATTATGACAGCTATTGCTGATTTAATATCATCCTTCTTAGAAGTCTTACCATGCTTTTTTTGTTCTACTACCATTGGTTCTATCTATCACATTGGGTCTTATTGGAATTTGAATATGTGTGATAGTTCAAACAAAATATATTTTATCGAAAATGAGATATTATAATACCCATTGATCATTTTCTGTTATTCGGTTCAGAAAGCCCTGTGATTCTTTCACTCTATGCATGGCTTCATACTATTGTGTTATGTATGATATTATTGTATTTGAAACTATGCTCAACTATAGCAGAGTAAGAGATATGGTGTTAGCTACTGTTGATGTCCAGTTGTCTTAATGTAAATTACTGTGTTGCTTATGTTGCCCTGTTCTGATCTGCTCTGTACTGCCCCCTTTTGTTTTACTCTCTGTCAAGTTAATAAAAAAAAATTAAAAAAAAGAAACGAAAAAGAAAGTGAAGCAACAACGAGAAGCTAAAAAGTAGATATTTTTAAATAATGTGGTATAGCTCAGCGGTCAACAAGCTTTTGGCCCTGCAGTGTGTTTTTGTGGAGATTTTGTTAGAATACAACAAGCTCTTTTGTTTACATGGCATCTATGACTGCCCATATACTAAAATTACAATGCTGAGCAGTTGCCACCGAATTTCTAGCTCACAAAGGCAAAATTTCTCCCTTTATAGAAAGTTGGCCTACTGATGATACCAAGTTCTCTGAAGACAAATCCATTTTAATTAGATGATTTTTTTTAAAAAAATTAGTAAAATCCCTTGTATGGATGGAAGTTCTCCTTGCAATGTGTGGAGAAGTTCTATACTGAATTTCCCAAAGTCTATGCTGCTTTACATTCCTGTGAAGAGTGTGAGCACTCCCATTTCGCTATGGCCCTACCAAGATTTGCTGTTGTTGGTTTGCATGCCAGCCACTCTGCGTGGAGGTGACAGTACATTGTGTTTTTAATTTCCATTTCTTCGATCATTCATGATTTCAGGTTTCTGTTTCCTTCCTCTTTAGTCAGGCTTTTCCCCCTGTGGTTACCAAATATATTCTCATTTTCTACCATTCTCCAAAGAGCCTCCAAAACACTGTTAGAACTAGGAACCTCTTGCTTAGCAATGGCTCTTTATTGGGTATCAGTACCTGAGCTAAATCAGTGTGGAGTTAACTTACTGTCCAGGCTGTAAAGATGTGACAGATTTTTTTCCTGTAGTTTAAAGTATGAGAAACTTTCTTGTGACAGAGAAATAATTAAGAAGAGGCAGATGAGGAAGTACCATTTACTGTCCTAGTGATCATTTATCTTTAATACTGTGGCTTTGTTATGATTTAGACCTAAAATGTCCCCTAAAAATGTCACCTGTTTGAAAGGTGACAGGATCATGAGGACAATGTATGCCCTTGTACTAATGGATTGATAAGGTCAGTAGTTGAATGTGCTGTTAGGAGGTGGGCCCTGATTGGAAAAGGTGGGTCACTGAGCAAGTGACCAGAAGTGTATCTTCTTGTCCCTGGCTCTTTCCTCCTTTCTTTGCTTCCTCGCTACCATGGGATGAGTAGCTGTCCTCTGCCAGCCCTTCTGCCATACAGTTTCTGCCTTGGATTGAACCAACCATGAAAAAATCACCCTGGAATCTGAGTCAAATGAACCTGTCTGCATTTAAATTGTGGGTATAGGGGATTTTGTCCCAGTGAAAATAAAATGACTAATAAAGTCTTGAAAATAACGTACAGTGCCTGTTTTACACAACCAATCCACTGTTGGGCTCACACAGTGCTCATAGCATTTGTTTTCCTTCTGAACATTCTAAAAAATAACTATAGATTTTTTTTCATATAACCAATAGTTGTGAGATAAGATTCATTCCTGGGTCCTAGGCTCATAGCTTATACTGCAATTGAGAAAAGACAGGAAGTGAGAACCACATAGGGTCTGAGCAAACAAAAACAATCTGAGAGCTTTTTAAGCAGAACACCAATCCCATACTCTTGATCTTAAATGTTAAGCATAGAAACTCTCTATTTAATGATGAAGTCTGTAATGGATGCTTGTTAGGGCCCAGCAAATGGTACAATAGGCACCCCAAATTAAAGTGCAAGCATTCCAACATGAAGCAACACACTGCAGAGTGCTTGCTACCCAAAGGCAGCAGAATCATTTTAGTGAGCCAAGCAGGAGAAGCAAGGATCTTGGTAGGTCTCAGTCTGAAAACACTTCTCCTTATCAACTACTCATTTCATGGTAGTAGAAAGGACTATATTCCAAAAAGTTGGCTCAAAATTTGAGAAGAATAATGCCAGAAATGCACCAAGAGGATATTAATAATGGTCTGCTACAATGAATGTTTCTGAGAGCTAAAACTGGTTTGAGATTGCAGAGTGGCTTAAATTTTTCAATCATTAGTTGTGAAACTAAAACAAAGGCCTCCATGCACATCTTTGAATTTTCCATTGGAATTAAAGGAAGGTGCACAAGGCTTTTCTATCAGCTTACTTAGACATGGAGTCAGACGGAAAAAGGGAGGCGTAGATTTATTAGCTGTAATTCACATGAAAAACGGAGCCACAAAATTACGGACTTTGAGCGTAAGAAATATAACAAAGCCACTCAACAAAACATGATAATAACAGTATTTAAAATCAGAAATTTCCAGGCAAAATATTACATAAAACAAAAATAAGACTAACAGCTGACTTTCTAGTATAAACAAGAACAGTCAAAAAATCATGGAAGACTATGTGTGAGCGACTTATACAATGAAATCCATTTACTATAAAGAAAAATTGTGAACATTAGAGATAAATAGGTGACAGTCCAATTTTCATTTCTAAAAAATAAATGTATAAATACATAAACTGTCATTTAGTATTATACCAATATTATTGAATTAGTTGTAACAAATATGCCACACTGATGTAACATAATAGGGGGAAATAAATGTGGAAAATAAAGGAAAACATTTATACTGTGTTGTCTTCCTAATTTTCTGTATGCCTAAAACTATTCTAAAACATAAAATGTTAAAATATATATATATATATATATATATGCATACATACATAAAAGGCATAAATACACACATATATATGTAAATTTTTAAAAATCAGTATATTGAATTCAAAAATGGGTGGCAAATTCTAAAAGCACAGTTTTAATCCAAGAATGCAAACAGTGTTTGTTGTTTGAAGTCAAAATAATTCATTTAGTAACAGATCGAAGTATAGCATATGCACAAAAATTTTGATGGATACACAAAATTGTCATTGCTACTTCTGATCATTAAACTATTGTTTCATTGACTAGGAAGAAAAGTGCAACTTAATTTGCTAAATTATGTACAAGAGGAATCCTACTGTAATCTTTCAGGCAAATCACAGTGAAGTAAAAAGATTACTTTGCAGAATTCCTAGGAAAGGAACTCTCCCAACATCAGATTCACAGTGAAGATGTAATGGTTTTCTCAAGAATCTTTCAGTCAAGGACTCAGGCCTTCCTGGGTCAATTACATTTGTACACGTATCTGTATTCCTATCACACATACTTCCAGATAGACACCTCTTTAATGTCACTACAGCTGAGGTGTTTTTAAGTTCCAAATCTCTTAATTATAATTATTGACCCTTGACTAATACACTTTTCTTTACCTTGATGCCATACTTTTTCATTATCAACCTTTTCGCTCTTCTCCCAACCCAAGTCTACAGAAGTACAGGAGACTTTATTTGCAGGAAGGGTTATTCTTATCTTGAGAAAGTTATGCTAGATGTTATCTGTCCTACATCAAGTGTTATTCTGTGGGGAGAAAGTAAACAGTTAAATTCTGCATCTGTGTGTGAATACAGTGTGATCATCATTCATCACTCATAGTGGTAAAAATATTGAAAGTGTTACCTTGACATAGGCAATAAGAAAAAATACCTGTGCCATCAACACTTTTGTCACATAATCTGTAGGAAATTATAATAAATATATTTAAAAGTATAGACAATACTGTCATTTATATAGAAAGGTAAAAGTTTACCCATGCCTATCACCATTCATTAAACAAAAGTCAAAATCGATCAAAGATGTAAATATTAAAACAGAAACACTAAACCTACTAGAAAAGGAGTTAGGTAAAAATCTTGAAAACCTGAGGATAGACAAAGACTTCATGAACCAAACCCAAACAACATGGAAACACTTAAAAGAATCAACAACTAAGATCTCATTTTATTAAAAAGCTTTTATACATCAAAAGAAATCACAGAAAGACTGAAAAGACAATGAACAGAGTGGGCAAAAGTTTTAGCCACCTGTCCCTCAGACAAAGGACTTCTATCTAGACCATATAAAGATTAGAAAAAAATCAGACCACCCTAAAATCAGAGACCCAATCCAAAAATTGGAAGATGAAGAAATACAAATGGCAAATATATATATGAAAATATGCTTGGCATCATTGGTATGCTGAGAGATGCAAATTAAAACAACACTGAGATTCCATTTCCCCACATGAGAATGGCTATCATCCAGAAATCAACCCATAACAAACGCTGGAGAGGCTGTGGGGAAAAAGGAATCCTTCTCCATTTTTGGTGGGGTTGCAGACTGGTACAACCACTGTGGAAATCAGTGTGGAGATTCCTCAAAAAGCTAGAATTAGAGATCCCATTGGACCCAGCTATTCCACTTATTGTTATTTTCCCAGAAATAAAAACATCATAGCACAGTGATATATGTGCAATCATGTTTATAGCAACATAATTTGTAATAGCTAAACCCTGGAAACAACCCAATGACCACTGACAGATGAAAGGATAAAAAGATGTGGTATTTTTATACAATGGAGTACTACTCAGCTATATAGAAGGATAAGCTTGAGACATTTATAGGGAAATGGATACAACTTGAGACCATATTCATAAATGAAATAAATGAAACTTTCACATATAAGAACCATATTGTCTCCCAAGTATAAGAAGCTGAAAAAGTACATAGAATCCAGAATATAATCACTTCTTGGCCTTTTGGCTAAGCTCAAGTGCAAAATGTACAACAGATACTTTGAAGTGTAAGGAAGCAATTCAAAAGAGAAGAAAAACTGGGATAGAGAAAGCAGAAAAGAAGCAAAAAGGGAAAAATAAATAAATATAAATATATGTAGTATAGATACGCACAAAAAGAGTTAAGATAGTTACACCACTAATTGCTATTAGTTCATTGAAAAGGAAGGTGTGTGCCTATATTGTTTGATCAAATTTTCAGGCCTACAGCATGTAACAGTAGCTACTATTTTGAAAATAACAATAAACAATGAATTAACAATTGTTACTCTTCTACAATCTTATTTTGAAATTTTGCACCATTTTATTTCTTTGTTTTATAAAAAAAGAATTGACAAGCAAAATTTAGGATTGAGTAATTTATCTTCCTTCCAGATTATAAAGTCCATATACTAAAATTAATCTTGGTTACCAGCTAATGATTTTAAAATGAAATTTAACACAAATTCTATTTACAACATCAAAAATATTAAGTACTCAAATATAAAGAAAGATAGAAATATATTTCTACATAAAATGCTATTGCTGTGCAGCACAGTTTGTAATAGCTAAATCATGGAAACAACTCAAATGTCCATCAACTGAAGAATGTATAAAAAAATGTGCTATTTTTATACAATGGCGTACTACTCAGCCATAAAGAAGCATGAACTTGAGACATTTACAGGTAAATGTATACAACTAAAAACCATACTTATAAGTGAAATAAAACAGAATTGCTTATACAAACATTGTATTCTCTCCCTAGTATGAGAAGCTGAAAGAAATATGTACTAAAGGTAGTTAAGATAGTTATACAACTAATTTCTCTTAGTTCATTGAAAAGATAAGTTTGTGCTAATATTGTTTGGACAGTTAAATGCAGATACCTTGTACTCTAAGTAATTAATTTAAAAAATACCAATAAGCTAAGTATTAACCATTGTTACCCTCTAATTATTGTGTTTGACATTTTGTGGTTTTTTTTCTATTGGAAATAAAAATAAATAAATAAAAAATAAATAAAATGCTACCAAACATACTAAATACATTGAAGACTCAGATAAATTAACGAACATATTCTCTTCCTACCTTAAAATGTACAATATTCCTCCTCACTGTATTTTGGTAACCTTCATGTAAATAGATAGGAAAAATTAGTGGCAGTGCTATGTTACATAATAATAGACCAATAGTGCATAATGGATGGGTGAAAAAGCCATACTTAGCAATCATATGATTAATGACAAACGTGTCACTGTAACACACTGAAGATGGACCTTGTTTCCAGCCAGTGGCACTAAATCAACTGAGTATGCATACGAAAAACAATGAACGTGAGTACTTCTTCCAGGCACTCATGAACTCAAACCTATGTGATTGATGGGCCTAAATGTAACATTTTAAAAATTAACTTTCTTCAACTTAACACAGGAAAATAAATGTTTGATCTTCAGATGGGCAAAGATTTTTAAAGGGCTCTCAAGAAATTAACTGTAAAGTAAGTTGAAGCATCTACAGGAACTTTATTCACAGTGAATCAAATGGTGTGTGGGAAGAGGCAGCCCAAAGAGTGGACAAAAGCCTTGTGCTCAATTATGTGAAGGATTTGTGTGAAGAATTATGAAAGACAGCTACACCACCATGGATAAATTTCTTGACCAGTCCTTTGACACAAAAGTACATTTAAGTGGAAATTAAATGTATGAAGACATGCTTGGCAAACTAATAATAAAAGAAATGCAATTAACACTTAATATAGCACCACTGCATAGACCCCAGAGCGGTTACAGCAAAATGAAAATATCAAAAGCTGATAAAGATATAAATCCAGGAAAATTTCTCTGTTGTTTGTATGACTACATATGATTACACTAACTTATAAAACTGCTTGCATGACTGACTAATATAGAAAGTATGCCTCTGTTATGACCCCATAATTCAAATACTAAGTGTATAAGTGTGTATACATGCTCTAAGAGACATGGTCAAAAATGTGGCAGCATTATTTTTAATAGTCAAAAGCTGGAGCTACCTCACATATCCAGCAGTACAAAGCATACATACAACTTTGTGTAGTCAAATAATGGAATACAACATAATGTAAGAAGTATTGATTACATATAACATAAAGGATTAATATCCCAGTTGTAATATGGAAAAAAGAAACCAGACACTTGAGTGTATATATTATATTTGCATTAATTTCTATAAGGAAAAATGGATGTTGTAAATTTAAAAATCAGTATGGTAGTTTAATTTATTTTAGAGGAAAACATATATGACCACTAAGAACTGGGAAAAGCCATGGAGTAGATGTGGAGGTGGTTTTGTGAAATATTAAATGTTGATCTGGATGGTGGCTATATAGATGCCTTAATTTTAAAAATATCTTCAGCTCTATGCTGTGATGTATATGCTTTTTATGTATCAACTTTACTGGAAGTACCACTTTTCTATGCTACATCAACAACATGATGGGGTAGTAGCAATGAAAATGTGACTGCTGAATATTAATGTGAAAAATAAAATTATATCTATACATAACATATCATTTGCAAGTGAATTTTAGATTATAAAATACCTAAATTTAAATATTTTAAAAAGATAGAATAAACTGACAGTTATTAAACATTCAAAAATACAGGCTAATTTCAGCTAAAGAAGTGCAAATTGCCTAGTATTCATTCAATATTTTTTATATTCTGTGCTTCTTATACAATAAACAATATTCTAGGTGCCATGGTTGCAGTGATGATCTAAATATACAAAAGATATGCTTTCATCTCATGGTTTATATTGTAATGGGAAGAAAGAGAAAGAATAATAAACAGAGGAAACACTACGTTTAATGAAGAAATGTCATCAGAGGAAGATGAGGTAACATCCTGTGACTTGGAGGAAGTTTGTAATGCTTATGCACATTTGGAAGGAAATGTATCACAGATCAGGTGACCTTGAAATGTATAGCTTAAAGAGTGAACTATATGGAAGTGTTACTAGAAAAGCAAGCAATAAAAGTAATAGCTGTGAAAATGCAACACTCAGTGGGTTCCAAAAAGAGAAATGAGGTCCATGCGGTGGCAGTGAAGTGAGCAGAGGGAGTGGAACTGGAAATTAAATCTAATAGCTACATGGGGGAGAGCAGAGTGGCTGTAGAATTAGGGTAGAGAAGGTTTTGCAGAGATGCAGGGACTATTTCAAAAACATGGTTTTCTTTCAGTGTAAAGGAATCCATTAGAGGAATTTTCACCACAGTAGAGATGGGATCCACCACAAATGTTTTCAGAGTCACTCTAACTTCGGCAAGGCAAATGGAGTGAAGGAGACCAGCAAAGAAACAGGTGACTGGATAGGAAATTCTCTCAGTGATTGATACTAGAGATGATAGTGATCTGAACCAGATTGGTAAGAAACAATAACCAGTGTGGTTAAGTATTTGATGGGGCCTGCAGAATTTTTGAAGTTAAAAACAAGAGAATTTTGTAACTGGCTAGAGGCAAGGTATGATTTTATTTAAAAAGATACTTAAAGACTGAAGGAACAACTGCACAGATGGATATATAGACTTACTGTTTACAAAGATAGAAAAGTGTAAAAGAAGCATAGGTCGCAAAGCCACAAACCATAAAGAAAATAGCAAATACATTGATGTAAAAT
>PVJX010049213.1:0-11168 GCA_004027295.1 Dolichotis patagonum
CATGATAAGAACCTTACAGAGAACTGGAATAGAAGGTCTTTATCTCAATATGGTAAAGGTCATCTATGACAAATCAACAGCCAACATCATATTAAAGGGTCAAAAACTGAAAGCCTTTACCTTAAAATCAGGCACAAGACTAGGATGTCCTTTATCATGTCTCCTATTCAACATAGTACTGGAAGTACTAGCCAGAGCAATTAGATGAGAGAGAGAAATAAAAGGAGTAAATATAGGAAAAGAGGAAGTTAAATTGTAATTATTTGCAGATGACATGATACTTTACATAGAAGACCCCCAAAACTCCATTGAGAGACTCCTAGATGTAACAAATCAGTTCAGCAAAGTAGCTGGATACTCAGTCAATACTCAAAAATCAATAGCATTCCTATACACTAACAACAAAATCACTGAAAGAGAAATAAGAGAAGCCATACCTTTCACACTAGTATCCAAAAAATGAAATACTTTAGAATCAATCTTACAAAAGAAGTAAAAGAGCTATATAGTGAAAATTATGATACCCTGAAAAAAGAAATCAAAGAGGACCTCAGAAAATGGAAAGACATCCCTTGTTCATGGATAGGAAGAATAAATATTGTGAAAATGGCCATTATCCCAAAATTGTTATACTGGTTCAATGCAATCCCCATGAAAATACCACTAACATACCTCATATTTCTAGAGAAATCACTTCTAAAATTCATCTGGAACCAGAAGAGACCGAGAATAGCAAAGGCTATTCTAGGCAGCAAAGGCACGGCAGGAGGCATCACAATCCCTGACTTGAAGCTATACTACAGAGCCACTGTATAAAATCAACATGATACTGAAATAAAAACAAATCTGAAGATCAATGGAATAGATTGGAAGATACAAGCACAACCAGAAACACACTCAACCACCTTATCTTTTATAAAGGGGCCAAACATGTTCACTGAAAGAAAAATAGTCTCTAATAAATGGTGCTGCAAAAATTGGTTATCCTTGTGCCAAAAACTAAAACTACACCCATGCCTATCACCATATACCAAACTAAAATCTAAATGGATCAAAGATCTAAATGTTAAAACAGAAATTCTAAATCTAAATACATAAGATTTTATGGTGATTATGATTCTCTATTACGTTGCTTTGAAGCCTTATAATGTTTTCATTCATCAGTTGGAATGGTTTTATTCTATCTTGTTTGATATTATTATGTGTGATGGTATGAACAGCTATTTTCAAGAAAACAAGACATTATGGCAGCCATTGCTTATTTAATGTATCTTGCTTGGAAGTCCTATCATGCTTTTGTTGTTCTATTGCCATTGGTTCTATCATGTTGTATATTATTGGATTTTAATAAAAGTGACAGTATAAACAGATTTTTTATGGAAAATGGGATATTATAGTAGCCATTGTTCATTTTCTGTTATTTGGTTCATAATGCCCTGTAATACTTTCATTTTCTTAAATGGTTTTATACTATTTTGTTGTGTTTTATATTATTGTGTGTGAAACTATGCTCAACTATTCCAAAGAAAGCAACATGGTATCTACTGTTAATATCCGGTTGTCTTGTTGTGATGTGCTGTGTTGCTCACATTGTTCCGTTCTGATCTGCTTTGTTCTGTCCTCTTTGGTTTATTCTCTTTAAAATAAAATTTAAAAAAGAAGAATTGGTTAAAAAAAGACAAACAATGACTTGAGAGAAGATTTTGTTATATATACACTTAACCAATGATTAATGCTCATAATCTATTAATATTGCCTGAAATTAAAAGTAAAGAATACGCATAATAAGTAAAATAGGCAAAGGTATATACAAATAATTCATATAAAATAAATATACTTCATCACTAAAATATGATGTAATACTTCACTACCAATCAATATCATGAAAAATAAAGTGATATAATATTTCATTCCCCCATCATATTGGAAAGAAAAGAAATATATGGAATTTACAAGATCTGGGGAATACAGGCATGGCAAAATATTTTTGACAAGGAACAACTTCCCTCTTGAGACTTTGTAGGTCATTGTTGCTGTGAAACTTGGTGTGAGTCAGCTTAGCCACTGCATTTGTGGCTAATGGACTATTTCTAAAACCTATTACCCAACTGTGGACAACCCAGTTATCAAGAGGTCAGTGCTCACAAATGGATATCTAGATCTACCTTTTTACCAGACAGAGACTTGTGCCCTAGTAGAAAATACTCATGTTTTGACCTGAAATTGCAGATTCTTATGGCTGTGGGACTCAGGATTAACCCAACATAGCATTAGCTAGGTGGCCAGCAGTCTGCCTTCACCATGTAACCTTGAGCAATATAAAGTGGTACAAGATGCCATTCACTGGGGGGTAGGACAGGGTCTTTAGTACACGTCTTTTCTCTGGAATTTAGTGTTAGGCTACTGAAAACTAATGTCAGGCACATCCTTATGACCCCCATCTGCAGGCCTATGTGAAAGGAGCCCCCTGACACAGCTCCAATGGCAGGGGAAAACACACAGACTCAGTCATTCAGATTTTGTTCTAGCTAGCATTGTCTGTGGTTGGTTTCCCCAGTCATAGGCCACAAGGCCACCTCAGCAATAGACAATCCACAGTAGTGTGATTGGTATTACCACAGTGCTGCACTGGTTTTGGTGGGTTGTGGGTTCAGAATGTGACACAGCTTGATGGTTTTAGTGGCCAAAGGTGTCTTGTAAGAAACTGACACTGATCCTTCCACAGTTCTACTCTGGCATCAGGAAGAGGCTTGTGAGGGCCAGACTATTTTCTCTAGGTTACTGTCTGTTTCTTTCTGAACAATACACCAACATAGTAGTTAGGACAAATGCTGGCTTATGTCATCCTCTGGTACAGATATAGCAACAATATACCAACAACAGATTCTTGACAAATTCAGACCTGGGTGCCATCTACTGCTGAAATAGTGAAAGTGACAACAGATTCAGAGAAGATAAGCAGCCCACTTAGAATTTATGGAAAGATAGATGCAAAGCCACACTGGGAGGACTGAAATGAATACTTAATCCTTCATTTTCTCATGAGTTTCATGCCAATAAGCATCAAAAGCATTCAGGAAACCGTGAACCCATCTAAGACTCAAAATATGGTGCCAGAAACCAATCAGGCAGAAATCACTATGGGAGAACTCTAACAACTTAAAATGACTCTTTTAAGGAAACTTAGTAAGCATGATGAGAAACATGTCAGGACTCTAACAGAGACTTAATAAAGAGATAGGAGCAATTAAAAATTGGTTAAATTAAGAATGTGTTAGAAGACATTAACAGCAGGATAGTTCAAACAGAATAAAGAATTAATGAGTTCAAATGCAAGCTATATGAAAATATGTAGTTAAAAAAGAGTGAGGAAAGCATATAGGAACTGTGGTGGAAGAATTAAGCTAGTATTTGTGCTATTAGAGTATAACAAGGACTCGAGAATGCCAAAGGAGTAGAAAGGTTATTGAAAAAAATAGTAACAAATAACCTTTCAAACCTAGAGAAAGATAAAAATACCAAGCTACAGGAAGGTTAAAGTTCATGAATCAAATTTAACTCATCCAAGCCTAGCCCAAGACATTTTTAAATCAAGCTCTCAAAAGTGAAATATAAAGAGAAGATCATCGAGCTGCAAGAGAAAAGAAACAATAAATAAAAGTGTTCCAATTTGCCTTAGAATGGACTTATCAGCAAGAACTTGACAGGCCAAGAGAGAGTGGCATAATTTCAAGATACCAAAGGGAAAAACTATCAACTAAGAATGCTATATCCAGAAAACAATAATTTAGAAATGAAGGAGAGATAAAGAATCTTTCCAGACAAACAAAAGCTGAGAGAATATCACCACTAGATCTGTCTTACAAGAAACACTGTAGGAAGTTCTTCAAAGTGAAAGTAAGAGCGGTTAATGAGTAAGAACAAAACAGTAAGGTATAAAACTTGTTGGTAAGAGTAATTAAAAAAATAAGTTTGGAATGCTCTAATATTGAAAGTGTGTTACCTAAACCATTCTTATCTTTTTATTAATTCATATTAATAATACAAAAAAGTGAGATTCATTTAATATATTGGTACATGCATATAGTGTATTTTGATTATTTTCTACTCAGTTACCACCATGTCTCTTTTCTGTCTCCAACCTCTTCCCAATATCTAAGTCTACATTGTAATAAACCATTTATATCTTTTGTATGAAGAATCAAATATCCACCTAAAGTATTAACTACGTTAACATAATAAACAATAGGCAATATAGAATGATGTGAGATCAGATACCAAAAGCTCAAAATATGGAGAGTAATGCACCATGACTGGTTAGTTTTCTTATACTTTCTGTTCATCTTATTACCATGTTACATTGCTATCATTTCTAAATAACTCATTGTAATCAAGAGATTTTTTGTAAGCATTGTGGTAAAGCAAAGTAAAAACTGTAATAGATCAATGAAAATAGTAATGAAGAATCAAAACACACTGCTAAAGTAATTAACTTTACCAAAATTACATAGGGACAAAACAAAACAAAAAACATCACAAAACAAAAAAAATGGAAAAAGAAAGAAAACTATAGGCCAATGTCTTTGATAAACATAGGTGCAAAAATCCTTTAAAAGTATAAGCAAAACTGACAGCACATGAAAATGCTATTCACTGTGACTTGTTAATTTTCATCTTGAGGATACAAGAATGGTTCAAATCTTATGTTACTAAAGCTTGTGTGTTTGGTTTATTTCACTCTACATTATATTTTCCTTAAATACCATATGGTATCTTTCATTTGAGTGAGGCAAAATGTAAACAAAAAGAACAATAAAGGATGCATAGAAAGGGACAAGGGATCTCTTGCAACAGGAAGTTCTGCAAAGGAAGAAGGGTGAGTGGTGAGAAAGAGGGGAAGGGGAAATAAGTAGAATAAAGATATGCCATGTAATTGAACTTAATAACCTCATTTAATGTAAATATTATATGCCATGGCATAAGCTAACATTAATAATATCAACAAGAATGAAAATCAGGTTAGTGGAATTAGAAAAGGAGGAAGAGAGGGATCATGGAGGAAAGGAAAAGAGGATTTAAAAAGACACAAACTGTATTATGTAAATGTACCCACTCCCCAAGATGACTGTAAACTGTATGAACTGCAAACATGCACTAATAAAATAAAACAAAAGCAAACCCATACATATGATACACAGTATCAACAGAATAAAGAGTAAAAAGCAATACTGCTTAATTATTACAGATAAGTTATTTGATGAAATTCAATGCTCCTTTATTATAATAATGCTGAAAAAAATGGGCATTTAAGGAACATACTTCAACATAAGAATCAGTATTGGTAAAATGTTCATACCACAACATAGATGGAACTAGAGATCATTATGCTAAATTATATAAGTCACGAACAGAAATCCAAATCCACATGGTATCATTCACATGTAGAATCTATAAAGGTTGATTTCATAGAAGTTGATAGTGGAATGGTGGTTACCAGCAGCCAGGGAAAGGAGTGAGGCAGGATAGGAAAAAAATTGACCGATAGGTACTAATGTACAGTTATTTAGGAGCAAGAAACTCTGAGGTACTATTGTACAGTATGATGACTATAGAAAGTATTATGTACTGTATATTTTGAAAAGCTAGAAGAAATAATTTTCAAAGTTTTCCAAGCAAAGAAATGGTAATACCTGATTTAAACATCATGCAATGTGTACATACATGTATCAAACATTAAATGACACTCCACTAATATGTACAACTTTCATTCTTTCTGATCAGTTAAAAATTAAAAACCTAAAATTCTTTTAGTAAGATTGCAATTATTATAGACTATTACACTGGCCATAGAAATTAAATGTAAATATATGCAAAACTCTTGACTTAAAGAGTCTTTTTTGGAAATCTCCTTGTGGATGTGAGTATGCTTTTTCATAAAATATAGAGAAATCATGTTTAGTGTGCATGCCTATAGTCTTGGGTACTCTGGTGGTTGAGGTAGGAGGATTGAGGTGGTTGAGGTTGAAGGCCAGCTTTGGAAACTTAGCAAGACCCTGTCTTTAAAATAAAAATTTTGAAAAGAGCTTGGGATGTATCTCAGTGGTAGAACATTTGCCTAGCATGCACAAGTTCTGGTTTGAAAACATACTCCTCCCCACTTGCATACACATGGCTTCTTCAATTACTTTAGCATGGTAAATTTGTTACAATTGATGAACAAATATTTCATACATTACTATCAAGTAAATTCCACAATTTGCACAAGGATTCATTTTGTATTATGCATTCCTATGGGTTTTCACAAATATATAACATCATGCCTTCACCAGTACGTTATAATTCAGAAGTTTCACTACTCTAAAAATGCCCTTCAGTTCCATATTCATTCTTCTGCTTCTCCCTGTGCCCCTGATAACCACTGATCTTACTTCTTAGTATTCTTGCCATTTCCTTGTCATATGTCTGAATTCATAGAGCATGTTCATTTACGAGCAAAGGCATTTTATTTCTTACAAATCTCTATACCTTTTATTTCACTTTATTGTCATTGCATTAGTTAGAACTTCAAATACAATGTTGAATAGGAGAGGTAAGAGGGAACATTACTATCATAGTTCTAGCCTTATAGCAATGGTTCTTTTTCATTAAGTGTGATGTTAGTTGCAAGATTTTTAGAGATGTTCTTTATCAAATTGAAGAAATTCCCTTCCATGTCTGGTTTTCTCAGAGTAATCATGAATAGGTGCAGGACTGTATCTAATGCTTTTCCCCCTGCATCTACTGATATGTAATGTGATTTTTTTCTTTAGCTTGTCTGTGATGAATTATATAAATAGATTTTCAGATGTCAAATCAGTTTTGCCTACCTGGAATAAATCTCACTTGATCATAGTGGTATAGTAATATTTCGGTACTCATCAATAATTGGTTCCAGGAGGCACAACAAGTGCCAAAAATCTTGAGTACCAAATGGATTGTTTTGGCTGAAAAGAGTAATAAGTCATAAGACAATCAACACCTACAAGTTCTAGCTTGAGTATCCAGTGGCAAACAAATTATGAGTACCAAGACAAAATTTTCACATCAAACTATATTGAGTAGCAAATTGAATGAGTTTCAAAGAAATCAAGTACCAAAGTATGCCTGTGTAATTATTTGGATGCATTATTAGTTTTGTTTTGTCAGTATTTTGTTGAGATTTTCACATCTATTTTCTTGAGAGTTGTTGGTCTGTAATTTTCCTTCCTAGTAGTATCTTTGTCTAGTTTTGATAATAATTGTCTAGTTTGGTAATACTGGCCTTATACAATGAATTAGGAAGTGTTCTTTCTGCTTTTATTTTCTGGAAGAGATTATAGAAAATTGATATCATTTCTTCCTTTAATGTTGGTTGAACTTACCAGTTAAATCATCTGAGCCTGGTGCTTTCTGTTTTGAGAGGTTATTAATTATTGATTCAATTTATTTCATTAGACATAGGGCTACTCAGATGACCTATTGCTCCTTATATGAGTTTTAATAGATTGTGTCATTAAAGGAATTGGTCCCTTTCATCTAATTTATCAAGTATGCGAGCTACCACTGTTCATAGTAATTATCCTTTTAATAACTATGAGATCAATTATGATAACTTATCTTTTATTTCTGATATTAGTAGGAGCTTCTGTTTTTATCTCTCTTCTGTTCTCTCTCTGAATATTTTTCTTTTCTAGCCTGACTGGTAGTTTATCTATTTCATTAATCTTTACAAAGAATTGGATTTTATTTTCATTGATTTTTTCTCCACTAAATTGAAGTTTTTAATTTCATTGATTTCTTCTCTAATTTTTATTGCTTCATTTCTTCTACTTAAGTTTAATTTGCTCTTCCTTGTTTAGTTTCTTAAGGAAGGAGGTAATATTGTTGGTTTTATATTTTTCTTCCTTTCTAATTTGTGCATTTGATATGTTGTTTAATTACAAATCATTTTATGATTTTTGTAGCTAACTTCCTGTTATTGATTACCAACTTAATTCCCTTATGCTCTAAGAAAATACTTTTTTTATGATTTTTATTAATTTAAATTTACTAAGGTGTGTTTTGTGGCCCAAGGTGTGATATTTATTGGTAAATGCTCCATGTGAGATAGAGAAAAAATAATATTTTGTTGGTGTTGAATGAAATAGTCTATAAATATCAATAAATATGATTAATTGTGTTGTTTAGCTCAATTATATCTTTTACTGACTTTTTGCCTATAGAATCTACCAATTTTTGAGAGAAACTATAATAGTGGACTTGTCTATTTTTCCCTACAGTTTGATCAGTTTTAGGTTCATTCATCTTGATCCTGTATTTTGGGTTATACACAGGAAGGATTCTTTTGTCCTTTTAGGCAATTGACGCTTTTGTTATTATTATGCCCATCTTTATCATTCTGCTCTGTCTGAAAATTATATATACATACTCTAGTTTTCTTTTGATTGCTGCTAGCAATAAATCTATTCCTGTGTCTTTCCACTGGTGTAATAAAATACCTGAGAAAATCAACATAGGGAAGGAAAGATTTGTTTTGGTTCATGGTTTCAGTTCATGGTCACCTGGTTCCATTATTATGGGACTGTGGTGAGGCGGAACAGCATTGCAGCAGGTCTGTGCAGCAGAGCAATACTGTTCCCTCATGATAACAGGGAAGTGAGTGCACCAGTTGTGCTAGAGTGAGCATTGTACCTAAACCCTTCAAAGGCTCACCCCCAGGGACCCACCTCTTCAAACTAGGCCCAACTTCTTAACTTTTGGCTATAAACTCATCAATGGACTAGTCCACTAATAAGTGTAGCACCTTCAACCACATTTGGGTGACATTTTAGATCTGAACCATAACACATGAGTTTTTGAGGGACATGTTATAACCAGACCATAATACTGGCACTTTATTTTTGATGTGATTGTGTTTTTAAAGTAAGCTTGTAGGCAGCTTGTTTTTTTAACCACTCTAATAATCTTTTAATTTATGTATTTTAGATCATTTTGAATTTAAAGTAATTATTGACATAGTTGGAAAAATACCTAGCATATTTGTAACTGCTTTCTATTCCTTGCTCTTGTTCTTTATTTATTTTATCTTGATTATTTATCATTCCCTATATTTTATACTTTCCTGATTTTAATTGTGCATTTTATATGATTCATCTTAGCACATACATTATATGTTGTTTGAAGTCCATGTATCTTACAAGAGGGCATTTCAATCAATTCTTTTCTCATCTGTTGTAACATTGCTGTTGTATAGTTCACTTATTCAGTATATATAGTGCTGATATTATGTAAAATAGAATGTTACTATCTGTTATATCATTTAAAAATAAGAAAATATTTTATCTTACCTTAATTTATTTATCTTGAATATTCTTCCTGTTAAGTGCTTATCCATGTTTCTGACTTGTATTATTTTACTTCTACTGAAGAACCTCTTTTACTATTCCTTTCAAAGAAAGTCCACTTGTGACAGATTTTATCAATTATTTTAAAGAAGCAAAAATGAAACAATTTCAAAACAGGGTAACAGGAGAGTAATGTATTGATTGTTACTCTTCACCAATTTTTTTTGTACCAGGGGTTGAACTCATGACCTTGTGCTTGCCAGGCAGGCACTTGTGCTGCTGAGCTAAACTCCTGGTCCATTCACCAATTTTTTACGTGTGAGAAAATCTTTATTTCTGTTTCACTTTCTTTGATTCCATGAGGTGCAATGAGAATTTTCTGTAATTCTTATCCATGTTCTTCTATAGATAGTATTTACTATATATAATAATATATATTTTTGTATTTGTATATAGTATATAATGTATATATATTGCATATATTATATATATGGTTATAGATATGTATATATATATACAATTTTTTTTGCAGTACTGCATATTGAACTCAATGCTTTTGCATCTCCAGGCTTTTTTTATTTTTTGAGACAGTTTCTTGCAAACTGTCCAGGCAGAGCTTGAAATCAAAATCCCTGTGCCTCCCAAAGTGCTGGGACTATAGGTATATACCACCACATCCAATTTATAATGTGTTTTTTCCCCTTGAACTTTTTTGAAAAAGAGATTTTCCCTTTGTTTTTGATTTTTTGTTATTTAAATCTGAGTTCTTAGGTGTACTTTGTTTTTTTCATTTGTTTTGAAATTTACCCTGTTTTTTTGCTCCCTGAGTTTTGTTGTATCTGTGATTTGTTATTTGCTGTTGTTGGAATAGTCTCAACTAATATTACTTCAACTATTTGTGTTCCTTTATCTCTTGTTCCTAGGTTACCCACTAAGTGTATGTTACACATTTTACAGTTGTTTCACTGTCTTGAACATTCTATTCTACTTTTTCAGTCATTTTTCCCTTTCAGTTTAGGTAGTTAGCCTTGCCATATTTTCAAGTTCACTGATATTTTTCCCTGTGCCATATCCAGCCTATTGGTGAATCCATCAAGATATTATTTATTTCTCTAATAATATTTTATTTCTAACAATTGCTTTTGATTTGCTTTTTAGATTTTCAATCTATCTAATTATATTATCAATCTATTCTTCTTTTGTTTGTTTGTTTATTTGAGACAGAGTCTTGCTATGTATTACAGGGTGGCCTTGAACTCACTATGTAGTCCAGACTGACTTCGAACTCATGGTAATCCTTCGGTCTTCGTCTCCAGAGTACTGGGATTACTGGTGTGCACCACTACTCCCAGCTATTCATTTGTTCTTGAATATTGTTCCACTTTTCCCATTAGAGCTCTTAGCATGTTAATTATGGTTATTTGAATTTTCTGGTTTTATTCTTATGAAAACTCAGTTATATCTGAATTTGGTTCTGATATTTGCTTTGTCTCTTCATGCTATTTTTCTCTTTTAGCATGCCTTATACTTTTGTTGAAAGATGGATATGATACACTAAGTAAAAGGAATGAAGGTAAATAGAACTTTTGTGTAAAGTTTTATGTTCATCTCTTTAGTTTGGTTGTTTATTGTTTACTGTAGATATTATGCCCTAAAATTTCTTCATGTATATTTGTTTTGGCCTGGTTTTTTATCATGAGTTTTTCTAGACTCCTTTTTAAATAAGAGTAAAGCAGTGTCTTCAGCTATCTCAGCTGTTATGCAGGAGATAGACTGATGTGGTGCTAAGAGGGAGAAGGGAAAGAA
>PVJX010049214.1:0-11168 GCA_004027295.1 Dolichotis patagonum
GAGGTATGAAGCATACAGAACTCCAGCCACCTACAACCAAAACAGAGCTACACCTAGACACATAATAATCAAGATCCCAGAAATTCAATATAAGAACAGAATATTAAAAGCCATCAGAGAAAAGAAACAGATCACCTATAAAGGAAAACCCATCAAAATCACAGCAGACTTCTCGACACAGACCATCAGGTCAAGAAGACCTTGGAGTAAAGTAGTTCAAGCCCCAAAGGAGAACAACCTGCAGCCCAGATTGATGTATCCTGCAAAACGCTCTCTAGAAATTAATGGAGAAACAAGATGCTTCCATGACAAAGAGGAACTAGGAGAATTTGTGACCACCAATCCAACCCTACAAAAAATACTGAAGGACATTTTAGAGAGAGAGAGAGAACAAGAATACGAGCATTTCAGGAACAGTGGCAGAGAGGCCTCAGTGAACGGGGCAGACAGTGGAGTGGAACAGAAAAAGAGACAACCAATGGCAGAAAAACAGAATAGCAGAAATAAGGCAGAGAAGATTGGCTGTAATCTCTAGTATAGATGGCCTTGAAATATTAACAGAGAGAAACACAGGCAGAGTAGATCAGGAGAAAGGGTCCATTGAGATGCTCTATATAGGGAGGCAGTCGGACCCAACACAAGCAGTGAACCCTATGGGAGTGAAAGGGGAGGAATTGTCTAAAAAAGGGAGGCAGAGGATATTGCTCATTGGGTAACAAGATTTAAAATTTACATTATTCTCATCACTCTGCTTGGATAGATTACGTGCTGTTCCAGTTTGTCTACTTACACTAGACTTGAGCACATGGTCAGCTATCCCAAAAATAAGAGGACATATTATGGTAATCATCCCTAATTTCCTATCAACTTAATCTGAAGCCCTTTATAACTTATACTGTCTTATTATGACTGATCTTATTTGAATCTGGGTTGTTAGATTGCTACTTTGTATTGACTGATTTTATTTAAATCTGTCATGATTGATAGCATCAAGTCTAAGAGTATAGGCAACTACACTGAAGATGACAAGATTCACTAAGATACCCACTCTGGTTTGATTATTACTTGCTTTTGAAGTCTTATAATGTCTCCAATGCTTTGTTTTTATTAATGTTGTTATATACTGCTGAGACATCATGGTAACATTGTAGATCACCTTGTATTGTGGTTTTATATGACTTTTTTGCTTCATGCTTTTCTAGGAATTGTTTTGTTGTACCTTGCTTTGTTTTGTTTTCCCCTCTAATACAGAAAGGATAGATATACATTTAGAGACTCATGCATGTGTAGAGCTTATAAACAGTTTACTAGAACCAACTATATAACACATGTTGAAATGAACAACTACTTTGAAGAAAAAGAGACACTATAGTACCCAGTGCTGATTCCATAATGTTATGAGTGAAATCCAGCAAAACTATCAGTCTTTGTTCAAAGTGATTTTAGCTTGTTTTGTTTTGTTTAAGTTCAACACACATGAAGGTATGGACAGCTGTTTTTAGGAGAATGAGAGACACTATGAGAGCCATTCTTGGCTTCCCTATTGTCTGGTCTTGAAGACCTGAAATGCCCTCCTCATCCTGCTCAGATCAATTCCATACTAGGTTGTTTTATGTGAATTCCCTGTATGTGACAATATTTATAACTATTTAGGAAAAAACAAGAGTCAATATGATAGAGAGTGAATATCTCCCATTGTCTAGATTTGAAATTTATGTCTCTTACATTGCTTTCTTGTGATCCACTTTGTTCTGTTTTGTTGTGTTTAATTTTACTCTTTTGATAGAATTGCATGTATATTTGAGTGGGTAAGATGGATAACCATATTGCTGTTTTTGTCAGATCGTGGAGCAGAACTGTTAAGAGTCTCACTGTTTGAATGTCTACTTTGCATGTTTTAATTTTGTAACTTGAACAACTATTTCCAACAAGTCAGTATGTAATTTGTCAAGTAATAATCTCTTAGGTTTTTTTGTTGTTGTTCTTTTCTTTTTTTCCTTTGAATTCTGTATTGTTGCTATCCTTTATTCTGGTTTTTTTTTCTCTTTAAATAAAATTTTAAAAAAACACAAAATGGCGTGGTTGCCTCTTTCCTGGAGTGTACCCTCCATTTCTGTGCAATAACATGTAAAGGCAATAAAAATTGAGCTCTGATGAACCATACTATATGATACTTTTGAAAGCTGTCTATACAAATTAATCTTTTAAATTGAATTTTGTGGTGCATTCCTATAATTCTGGCAGTCAGGAGGCTGAAGCAGGAAGGTCGGGAATTCAGGGCCAGCTTGGACTACATAGAAAGGTGTTATCTCCAAAAAAAAGTCAGTAAATTTTGTTTACAACTTTAAAGAAAATGTTCAAAGAACAGAAATGTGATAATATTTTGTATTTTTCTTTCTTCTGTCACTGAGATGGCTTCTCCCTTGTCCACCACTCCCTCCCCACCAAGTATTAACTTGGATTGTTACCTTAAAAGGCAAAAAGTAACGGTTATATTTGTCCCTTTTGGAACAGGAAATAAACAGCTGTGGTTAGTGCGTGGGCACTTAAGATGTTCAGAATGCAGATTGTTTAGATATGTCTCAAAAATGAAATTCCCAGGATAGGGGTCCACTTGGAACACAGTTTTCAGGTAGAGCAAAGACATCAGGGATAAGTCAAATCTGCAGCCTAGTTCAATTCCTTTACAAGTACAATGTTAGCAAAATACAACAATGCTAAATAGCCCTCACTCTCTGACAGATGGGCGGGCAATTTTCTGACACATCAGAAAATAAATAGGCCAGATCTGTTTTTAGGCTGCATGTTTTCCTCTTTACTAAAGGAAAAAGGCCCTGTGATTTTATACTAAGCTTCTGTCTATGAAAACAGAAGACCATATTTGAGCAATAAGAATAATGTCACTTCTAATTTAGTTCATTATAATGATTATCTGAGCACATAAAGTGTGCGATTGGGTGATAATAGGGAATGCAAGTGGGTGAATACTATATTTCTAAACAGAACAGTAAAAAAAAATAGGACAATGGAATGTATACACTTAATCTATAAAGTATACAAAAGGAAAAATCTTCTCTACTTTCTATATGGAGAAGGAAGGCTTGAAACCGCACGTATGGATTTCTGAAGAGGTATTCTCTCCACTGTACCACAGGTGAATCATTCCACATGTCTGCATTTACCTGATTTCCCCGAACTGGGATTGGAACAACAAATGTGTGTTAAGTACCCCGTGAAGTCTGGAGGAGCCCTAATGCTAAATTGAGTGAGAGACTGTGAATGAATGTGAAGGTTTCTGAAGGGGTGAATGCCTACATAAGTTTTAAGAAATGAGTTTTTCCTTGGGTGAGAAAGGACATTCCAGGAAGAGAGGCCCAGAGGTAAGAAAATCATAATCTTAGAGTACAATTTGATGTTACTGGAGACTAAATAAGGACTTCTGAAGCAGCTGGAAGAGAAATATCTTTCCTAGACTGTTTATTCTGAGAGCTGCCTTGGAGCCATGTATGAATGAATTATCCTCAAAAGCTATTAAGATAAGAAAAGAGTGTTATAATGAAGTAAAGGTGGCTAATAAAACATCCTGAATTTTGATAATATAGCTTTGATTCATCAAACTATTCTCATAAACAGCATCTGTACGTTGGTACAGTTATATATGTACATCAGGGAAAGAGTGGGTGAAACTCATTTCCTGTCTCCAGCTATCTCCCAAACCCAACCTCAGCTGAAACCTACACTAGTCCACCATTCTGGTCAGCATTTTTCTACATTTGGATCAAAAAATAAGTCTCACAAATAAAGCTAAATATTGTACTTCGGGTTTTGTTTCATTCTCAAAGGCAAATACACTTTACTCTTTCTTCTAGCCCCAGAAAAAGTGCTAAGCAAAACTGAATGGCAAAGCTGATCTGCTGGGAATTTGAATGACTTTAGTGATGTAGAATTTATCCTCATCTGAGCAACTATTCTGAAGGTAATACTATGCAATATAGTGACCATTGTTAATTTCCTATCAACTTCTTTTGAAATCTTATATCATTTCTACTGTTTTGTTTTTATTGTTTCCTTTTCTTTTCATCTCTTTAAAATAAGAAAATTTTTAAAAAAAAGAATATATCCTGCTTAAATGAAAGTTAAAAGTGTGTCACATTTCCAGCTCATCCATAATGTTTAACCATACTTTGGCTAGAAGTTCAAGTAAAGATTTTCAGTCTTTCCATTCTATTTTTAGTTTTGATGACACATCAACCAAAATGTAATCACAATGTTCTTTTTGCATTATTTGAAAATTCTCTAAGTTTCAACCTCAACAAACAGACCTCTGGAAAATTAGGGTAAACACAGACTTTCCAGAAGATTCTCGAGAAGACAAGTGAGGCTTTCAAATTATAATACTAGAATCAAATTACATGTGGAAGAACACTATAATTATTTTATACTTTTAATTTTTTCATTTAGAAATAACACATGGTAGATTGTTTACAGTCTGTATTAGGGAAAACAAACTCAAGTTTTACCTCCTTTTATTCTTTCAGAAAAATATTTATTGAGCAGGTATGCTGTGATAAACAATTACAGATCAGACAAAAACATAAGATCCCTTTCTTTTGGCTAAAATAGTCAATAAAATAAGCAATATGAGTGAATAACAAATGTTATGAAATAAATTAAGATAGGTTACTGTTGCAGTAGGGAATTGATACAAGGTCTCAGAAAAGGAGCAACAGGACAGAGTAGATAGTTGTTAACTAGTCACAACAGGGTAGTGTTGTTGCCAAGGGATTATAGAAGGGTAATCCCTCCACAGGCAGAAGTCACAATAGAAGCGAAGACATAAAGGTACCAGTGGCTTAGTCCACCAGTCTCTGACTGGTATAGTTTTCAGCTCTCTAATATAAGAGTAAATTTCTCCTGTGCATTGGACTCAATTAAAGCTGTTTTTCAACCACAGAGGAACATAGCACTAATGGTTATAGCTATTTTATAATAATAAAAACAAACAGATGAAAAATTAATTACAAAGAAAAATATAAAACTAATATTAAATAATATCTATGTTTTTGGTGTGAGAGACTTTTTTTTGTTGAAGCACTATTATCCTGATTGCTACAAATCGTTTTAAGCTGACATGGCTATGCTGCTGTCGGGGGTGGGGTATGCTATTTTGTTCTTAATGGTGATTTATTTCTTTCATCTCATTTAAAAAATATTAGAACTATTTATTACCAGGTCTTTACCCATCTGCAAACTGTGATGTCATATGTAATGATATGTCACTAAAAATGTTTCCTTCTCTTCTTTCTCACTAGTCTATGACAGTGACACAATTTCATGGTAGACTCATTTATGAAGTGGTCATAAATGTGCTCTGGGCCACATTGTTCAAAATGTGGCCCAGAGCACATTAGTATTGGCATTGCCTTGGATCTTTTTAAAACTATCTTGGCCATATAGGACTTACTAAATCAGAATTGGCCCCATAAGAGCTCTGGTTGATGCCTATATGCATTATATTTTGAAAAGTAATTATATAGATTATTCAAAATATGTTTATATTATTTTGAAAAATAATCATCAAAATTAAAACGTAAAATAGAAAACTTCTCATAGAGGCCTCTTGAACTTTTGATCTCTCTCAGTAGGCAATAAAGGGAATTTAAAGAAATTCAGCTTACCCAAAGCATCTTTTTTCCAGGAGCAAAAGATAAGGCAATCAATAAGGTTGGAGAGATAACAGAGGTTGTTTGGCACACTAAGAAGTTTAGACTCTATCCATTAATCAATGAGGAGCCACTGCAAGAGTTTAAGCCCTGGACAGAATGATGAGATTTGCTTTTTTAGGAGGATCACTCTGGCTGCAATCATGGATTAGTGAATGACTGACTGGAGACATGGAGACTAGCTGAGGTTTAATTTTATTAGCATAGGCGGTAAGGGCTGACCTAGCTCTGAGGCTGGCGCTGGAGAGACAGAGGTAGACACCAGAGATAGCAAATCAGTTTTTTGACTGATTCCATGTCAAACTTCTTTCTCAGACAACTAAGGTAGGGAATGCAATTTGAAGAGGGATTTAAGAAAAAGAATGAAGTACCACAGAATACTCATGTTGGACTTATGGTGCCTTTGGAATAGTCATTGTGAGTTACTTAGTGAGCAGCTGCTAAGGGGCTCCCAGGCGATGTGGATTTGGGAATAGTGAAGACAACTCCAAAACTGACAAGGAATAAACTTATGAAGACAATGTGGAGTTTTGAATTACTGCCATTTAGTCTACACATTTAAGTGAATCACTGCTGTTTATCAATCACCTACTTCAGTTTTATATTCTTGGCCAAAAAGATATATTTCTCTTCCTGTCCTTTTATATCACTAAGAGTAATCATGTTGTATTAGAAATGACCTAGCTGCTGATTGCTTTCTTGTTTTTGAAGATGCCCTGAGACAGCTGGGAAGAAGCCTATGATTGCCTTTTGCTGAGAAGAAAATATCTTAATGTTAGCGCCTCATCCTGCTTTAGAGAGGACTAGTCAGTAGCGATCTTTTTTTTTATTCACGTAATTCTCCCTGTGTGGAATGGCAGGAAGAAACTATTATCAGAAAGAAAATGTCAGTAATAGATGTTTGGGTGAATACATGGCTTTTAAGAATGGAACAGATATCCCTTGCCTTCTAGTTCATAATCAACACCATGAAGTCCACAAGATGAACTCAGAAGTGTCTCCTGTCTGTTTCCTTTCCCCATAAAACAAGACCTTTATTATTTTTATTCCTGTTTTTCGCCCTCTTCAATTTTCCCGATGGCTAGTATTAAAGGACAAATCAGGTCATTTTGGGTCCCAAGCCATCCTTCAGCATTCTGAAGGAGGCACCATAAGCCAACATCCCAATGTACCTATTTCCTGGTCACACGGACCTTAAACCCTGACATCAGAAATCATGGTGGCAAGGGAAGTTGTCCTTCCCTGTCTTACCTGTTTCCCTACTGAGGGAGGTACTAAGTTAGGGGGGAAAAATCATCCTGTCACCCATCCACACTTTCCATTTTTGCTCAGTTCTAGTCCCCCACTCTCTCAAGTTGAACCCAGAAGACTATAGTAAAATCAGGTTCTAAAAATTTATAGTTTTAAGTGTCATTACCTTTTTTAAAAAAGACATTCTTTTTGAGTTTATCCCTGGTACCAAAAAAAAGACATTCTTCCTATCTTTTCAAAGACAGTGATAGCAAGGACGTTAGCTGTGTAAGCAGCTGAATTAACAGGTGGTGTTTTTCTTTTCAGCTCCTCCACAGAGGCCCCAACAGTAGGCCAGCTCCCCCTGGCATTGCCAGCCAGCTAAGCTTCTGCCTTTCTTGCCAACTTGCAAAGCTGTCTCCTCTGCTGCCTTTTCTAAGACTGATTCCATCTTGATGTAAGATCACTGAGCCTATGGAAGGCAGGTTAAAGCACACACTCGGGGGGAGTACAGACCGGGTAGAACCAGGAAGGAAGCTAAGCCCCTGCCTGTGGACCAGACATTGTAACCAGCTGATTCGGAGGAACTGTATTGTTTGGTTGACTTTGCAAGCCTAAATCCAGTAGTCTGAGTAACTATCTAGAAGACAACAATACCCAGTATAGTAACTATTGTAGATTTCCTACGGTCTTTTCATGGTTTTGATTCGTTTTATTGTTCTGTTTTATTCCCTTTAAAATTAAATAGATCAAAAGAAAAAAAGCACAGACTCTGAGCCCTACCTGCAGAGGTTTTGATTTTTTCTGTAAGTAAAGATGAAGCCCAAGAATATAAGATACTAACAGTTCCCACGTGATACGAATGCTGTTTTTCTTTAGCTCATTCATTAATTTAGTCAAAAAAATATTTCTTGACCACACACTGTTATGTCTGACAGTGTATTTTGCATGGCATCCTCTGTCCATAGTATAATATCCTAGGAGCACAGTCCCCATCCTTAATGACAAATTCAGGTGCTTAAACATTGGAATAGCTCCATGTAA
Organism: Dolichotis patagonum; assembly: GCA_004027295.1. NCBI lineage: Eukaryota > Metazoa > Chordata > Mammalia > Rodentia > Caviidae > Dolichotis > Dolichotis patagonum. The sequence goes on from PVJX010049214.1 coordinate 7,998, forward strand.
TATCTTCTCCCATTAATTGATCAGCAAACATTTTCTTCATGACAGTACCAAAGGAAACCTTTTACCAATCCAGATTCAATTATTCCAAAATCTAAATTAGTGGAGTGATGATTAATAAGCTTATCTTTTCTATTAGTATATGTTTGTGATATATAATAATTATATTCATCTTGTGGAATTGGTGCATACAAATGTCACATCTTAATTTTATTTTCTTTTATTGTTCTTTAAAATAAACTTCTGTAGTTATATAAGCTACTAATTAAGCCTTACTTTTGAACCTTTGTTAGATTCTGTTTTACATTTTTTAAGCTATTGAAGTCCTTTTGGGACTAATTGGACATTCGATAATTTTTTAAATCACATTTTCATTCTCTTTAAGTTTTAATTATGTTAAAGAGCTACTTTATTGGTGATAAATGTTGAAACATGTATGAATGATATATAAAGATACCTAAAGTTTACAATAAAACTTTCAGAAGTACACACATATGCATATATACAGAGTATACATACTGAAGAGAGACAGAAAAAAATACCACAATATGGTAACATTTGGTGAATCCAGGAAGAGGGCATTTGGAACCTATTGCAGTGTTTTTTTTTTTTTTTTTTTAACTTTTCTTGTAAGTTTGAAAATTTTCACAATAAAAAGCTTGTGAAATAAAGCAGATTTAGGAAAATCATGGTAACTCATCAAATATTTATTTTCTGTACTAATAAGATTTTCACAACACCGTAAATGTTCTGCTTGACATCATAATAGAGCTCAGAAAGTTTTCCAGACCTTTAAAGCACTTTGAGAGATTATGAAGAATTCAAAAAGGAAAATATACTGCAGCATTAAGTAAAACTGAGACCACTACTTTTGTTTATCTAGTAAACTAAAGATTAAGCTTGGTAATACATACCTATCTCGTAAGAAAAAGGTAGTAAAATAGCAGCTAGGGAAACAAAAGAAAGGACTAAGTATAAAAATAAGAGCTCAACCTTTTCTGAAAAATAATTTTGTAATTGCATAAGTGATTTTGCAAAATTTTCGAATTCTATTATCAGATAACATCCACATGGAGGGAAGATAATTTAATGCACATTTCAAAGGCTAATATATGCCTTTTAAGTTGTCATTGTGACTACTGGTTGCAGATGCTCTTTCAGATTTATTCTTTTTTTTTTCATCTGAAATGCTCAAACCACCAAGAGTGTGGGTCTGTTCTTTTTCAGTTATCTTTATCACGTTCATTAGCGTGCTTTACTGTGATTGACTTAGGACTTCTCTTTGCTGGATGTGGAGCCAGTTATCTGAGTCAGTTTCCTCAGAGTCCATCTGGCTGGTTACTTTCCTCATCACATCTTTCACTGTCTTTGCAGGGTCTGTTACAGTGCTTTGGGTGGCAGCAGGTCTGGGTCAGCTGTCCTCAGGCCCTGGGACACCCAAAATGAGCTCCACTCCTTTCACACGCAGGGGAGCTCAAGCAAGAAGTACAGAAGACATGCATTCCACACCAAAGGGAAGAAGCCTGCGGCTGCTTCCTAAATCTTCCCCAGCACCTCTATCCGCCACAGAAGCAAAGGAATGTTTTTTTAATAGAAAACACTCATGCATTCAAGCCCAGCACGATGGCACGTGCCAGTAATACCTGAACTCTGGGAGGCTGAAGCAGAAAGACTTCAAGTTTCAAAACCAGCCTGAGCAATTTAGCAATTAATAAGACCCTATCTAAAAGTAAAATAGAAAAAAGCTGTGAATGTAGCTCAGTATAAAGGCCCTGGGTTCATCTACTAAACTAAAATCTACATGGATCAAAGATCTAAATATTAAAACAGAAACACTAAATCTGTTGGAGGACAAAGGAGGTAAAAACCCCAAAGATATAGGGGTAGGTAGAGAATTCATGAACAAGAATCAAACTGCATGGGAAATACTTCCCAGAATCAATAACTGGGACCACATCTTATTAAAGAGTTTCTGCAAGTTGAAAGAGATTTCCAGCAGAGTGAAAAGAAAACCCACAAATTGGGAAAAAATCTTAATGGATTGTCCCTCAGACAAAGGACTTCTGTCTAGAACTTAGAATTAAAAAAAATCAGACTCTTGAAATTCAAAGACCCAATCCAAAAATGGGCATCTGAAATGAATACACAGTTCTCAGATGAAGAAATACGAATGGCAAATAAATACATGAAAAAATGCTCATCATCATTAGTCATGAGAGAAATGCAAATTAAAACTACACTGAGATTCCAGCTCACCCCAGAAAGAATGGCCAGGATAGTAAAAACTACCAACAAGTGTTGGAGAGGCTGTGGGGAAAAAGGAACTCTTCTGCACTGTTGGTGGGAGTGCAGACTGGTGCAACCACTGTGGAGGTCAGTCTGGAGATTCCTCAAAAAGCTGGGTTTGGAAGTCCCATTTGGCCTGGCTATTCCACTTCTAGGCATATTCCCAGAAGATCTGAAAACATCATACTACAGTGATATATGTGCACCCATGTTTATAGCAGCACAATTTGTAATAGCCAGATCTTGGAAACAACCTAAGTGCCCATCAACTAAGGAATGGATAAAAAAGTTGTGGCATTTTTATACAATGGAGTACTGCTCAGCTATAAAGAATGATCACATTGAGATATTTATAAATAAATGGACACAACTTGATACCATACTCATAAGCGAAATAAACCAAACTCACATGTGTAAATACCATATAGTCTCCCTAGTATGAGAGTTGGTAAGAATATATAAGATTGTATGGTAATCATGATTTCCCATTTCATTGCTTTGAAACCTTTCAATGTTTTCATTCATCAGTTGGAATGGTTTTATTCTGTTTTATTTGACTTTATTATGTGTGATGGTATGAACAGCTGTTTTGAAGAAAACAAAACATTATGGCAGCCATTGCTGATTTAATATCGTCTTGCTTTGAAGTCCTACCATGCTTCTATTCTGCTATTACCATTGGTTCTATCATGTTGTGTCTTCTTGAGATTTTAATATATGTGATAGTATAAATAAATCTTTTTATTGAAAATGAGATATTATAGTAGCCATTGATCATAGTTATTCAGTTCAGAATGTCCTGTAATTCTTTCATTCTCTTGAATGGTTTTATACTATTGTGTTATCTTTGATATTATTGTATTTGAAACTATGCTCAACTATAGCAGA
>PVJX010049215.1:0-11167 GCA_004027295.1 Dolichotis patagonum
ATGTCGCATGCTCCTTTGAAATCCCAGCACATGGGCTAAACTTGGAAATCTGCAACGTGAGGAACCTTGGACTACAGTGGACTATCTGTGCTAGCTTGAAGGGAGATTAAGTGACTGCCTCGCCGAAACAAGATCTCAGCTGGCTTCAGTCAGTGTGGTGAGTATGCCCCTAAAATAGAGGTATATGGTGGGTAAATAGAGCCAGTAGTAAAGTTCCCTCCAACTAAAAGTATGACCTTAGTAAGTCTGACAAGAGTGAGGGTGACCCCTTCCTACACACAGAAAACATCAGGCAGAGTGAGGAGTGTACCTAGAAGGACTCTTCCAACTTGAAGAAAATCAAAAGGGCTTATGAGACACGCAGGCACATAATAGGGACACAATAGGGCCTCAACTGACACAAACACTGTAGACAGGGAGATTTGATGACCTGGAATAACCTGAAGATAAAACACTAGCAGGAACTAAAACTTGGCCGACATCAATATTACTAGACTTTTCAGCCCAGGAAGAATATAGGACTCACCCAACAGGGCCTGCAGCAGGAAGTCAGGTGACTGGCCCACCTATTGATTGTGGGACTAAGCAATTGGACAAACATCAACCTTACATTAGGACACGAAGATACACACTACCAACAGTTGACACTAGTGGATCTGAAGAACCAAACACTAACTCAAAACTGGAAAATGGCAAAATGAAAAAGCAAAATGCAATCTCAAATATCCACTCCACCAGGTGCAAGTACAGTAAACACTGAAATAGAGGACCCCAAAAGTAACACAGCAGAAATCTCTGAAAAGATAGTGAATGAAATTAAAAAAAACTCTGTGAGGCCATAGAGGAAATCAAATTAGAAGTACTCTCCCATGTAAAGATAGAAGTAACAACCTTAGTAAAGGAGTTAGTGAGCGCAGCTAAAGAAAAAAAAGGAAAAAGTACAGGAGCATGGGAAACTGATTGAAACCCTGAATGAACAATATAGAAAACAATCAGAATTCATGATACAAACTGAAAGAGGCATCCAAGAAGCAAAAAATTCTATTCAAAGCATGCAAAACTGTTTAAATGAAGCTGAGGATGGGATTTCATACCTTGAGGACAGGATCACCATTAGTGATCATGAGAGGATAGAACTTTTAAAAACAACAAAGCAGCATGAAATCACAATTGAAAAGCTTCAAGATGATGCCAAGAGCAACAATATAAGATTAATAGGCATTAGCGAAGAAGTGGAGTCAATACAAAAGACATAGCTAGAATATTAACAGAAATAATAGGAGAAAATTTCAAAAACATGGGGAAAAACTGATATGCAGGTAACTGAGGCATATAGAACACCAAACAGTTACAAACAAAATAAAAATACCGCTAGACACATAATAATTAAGTCCTCAGACAAACAACATAACAACAGAATATTAACAGCTGTTAGAGAAAAGACAAGTCACCTATCAAGGAAAGACCATTAGAATCACAGCAGACTTTTCAGCAAAAACCCTCAAGACTTGCTTGGAGTGAGATATTTTGAGCCGTGAAAGAAAACAACTTTCAACCCAGACTGATGTACCCGGCAAAACTTTCATTCATATTTAATGGAGAAACAAGATACTTCCATGACAAAGGAGAACTGATGAAATTCATGTCCACCAAACCAACCCTAGAAAGAGTGTTGAAAATCATACTAGACAGAGATAAAAATGACCAAAATCCCCAGAGCAACAGAAGGAAAACACCAGGTAGGACAAGCAACTAAATAAATGGGAAAAGCAGAAAGCACATAATTGGAACATAACATGGCAAAGTTGAGCCAGTACATATCAGTGATACCAATAAATGTAAATGGGCTCAATTCACAAATCAAAAGAAACAGATTGACAGAATGGATCAAGAAACAGGATCCCACAATATGCTGTATATAAGAAACACATCTGACTCAAAAAAACTCAAATAGTAAAAGTCAAAGGCGGGAAAACAATATTCCACACAACAGGAACTCAGAAAAAAGCAGGGGTAAATATTGTATATGCAGACAATGGGAACATCAAACCTAAAATTTTTAAAAGAGACAAACAAGGTCACTACATACTTGTAAGAGGAAAAATTCACGATGAAATACTAACAATTATAAATATATGTGCACCAAACACAGGAGCACCCAGCTATATAATACTAATACTAATGGACATGAATAACAAAATCCACAAGAACACAATTGTTACAGGGGACCTTAACAGCCCATTTTCACAAGGAGATAGATCAACTAGACAAAAAGTCAGTAAAGAAATAACTTATTCATACCTGTGAGCAATTGGACTTAGTAGATATTTAGAGAGTGTTCCACCCAGACAACAGAATACACATTCTTTTCAGCTGCACATGGGACATGCTCCAAAATAGACGATATATTAACTCATAAAACATTCTTAAGTAAATGCAAGGGTATTGAAATTATCCTATGCAGAATACCTGATCATAGTGCACTGAAATTGTAAATTAATGACAAAAGAAATTGTAAAACTGGCATAAATACATGGAACTTAAATAAGAACCTTTAAAGCAAGCATTGGGCTACAGATGAAATTAAAGCAGAAATAAAGCAATACCTACAGTTAAATGAAAATGCAGAAACAACATATTGTAATCTGTGGGATGCAATGAAAGCAGAATTAAGAGGGAAATATATAGCAATAAACTGTCATGTCAAGAAAACAGGATGAGCACAAATAAACAACCTAATGCCTCACCTCAAACTTCTAGAAAAAGAAGAGCAAGCTCAAAGAAGAAAAGAAATAGTAAAGATTAGAGCAGAAATCAATGCAATTGAAACTAAAATAGAAATACAAGCAATTAATGAATCAAAAATGTGCTTTTTTGAAAGAATAAGCAAAATTGACAGACACCTAGGTAACCTTATAAAGAAAAAGAAAGAAGAAACCCAGATTCATGCAATAAGCACTGAAAAGTGGGAAATTACTATAGATCCCATGAAAATTCAAAAGATCATGAATACCTACATTGAAAATCTCTACTCACATAGAGTGGAAAACACAGAGGAAATGGATAGATTTCTAGAAACATATGAGCTACCAAAGATCAACCTAGAAGATTTAGCAATTTTGAATAATGTGATATCAGCTATTAAATTGAAAGTGCAATAAAAAACTTACCAACAAAGAAAAGCCCAGGTCATGATGGATTCACGGCTGAATTCTACAAAAAATTTAGAAAAGATTTAATGCCAATACTCTCATAAAAACTTCAATGAAATTGAAAAGAAATCAATCTTCCCTAAATCATTTCTGGAGGCAAGCTTTGCTCTCCTATCAAAATCAGAGAAAGACCCAACCAAAAAGGGGAACTATAGGCCAATCTCACTAATGAACATTGATGCAAAGATTCTCAATAAAATACTGGGAAATAGAATGCAGAAAATCATCAAGAAGATTATACCTCATGACCAAATGGGGTTTATTCCAGGAATGAAGGGGTGGTTTAACATATGCAAATCAATAAATGTGATACACCACATCAATGGAGCCAAAAAGAAAAACCACATGGTCATTTCAATAGATGCAGAAAAAGCTTTCCATAAAGAACAACACCTGTTCATGATAAAAACCCTTCAGAAACTAGGAATACACAGTGTCTAACTCAACCTTTTTAAAGGCCATCTATGATAAGTGAACAGCCAATAATATACTAAATGGACAAAAACTGAAAGCTTTCACTTTAAATTCAGGAACAAGACAAGCATATCCTATTTCACCACTCCTTTTCAATATAATTTTGGAAACACTAGCCAGAGCAATCAGACAAGAGAGAGAAATAAAAGGAATAAAGATAGGAAAGGAAGAAGTTAAGTTATCACTATTTGCAGATGACAAGATACTCTACATAGAAGACCAAAAAACTCCAAAACCTTAAAATATTACTAGAGGTAATACACAAATTCAGCAGTGTAGCTGGCTACAAAGTCAATGCTCAAAAATCAATAGCATTCCTGTACACAAACAAGAAACTCACCGAGAGAGAAATAATGGAAATATTGACCTTCACAATAACATTTAAAAAAATGAAATTCTTAGGAATGAACCTAACTGGGAATGTAAAAGACCTATATGTTGAAAACTAAACTATGCTAAAACTTGAAGAGAATATTCAAAAATGGAAGGATATTTCTTATTCCTGGCTAGGAAGAACCAACATGTGAAAGTGGCCATACTCCCAAAACTGTTATAAAGATTTAACACTATCCCAATCAAAATACCACCGACATACGTCACAGATCTAGAGGAAACACTTCTAAAATTCATTTGGAAAAAGAAAAAATCTAGAATAGCAAAAGCAATTCTGGGCAATAAAGGCAAGGCAGGAGGCATCTCAATTCCTGACTTTAAACTGTACTACAAGGCTGCAGTGATAAAATCAGCATGGTACTGGCAAAGAAATAGTCCTAAGGATCAATGGAACAGAGTAGAAGATGCAAGTATAAGTACAAAGACACTCAGTCATCTGATATTTGACAAAAAGGCTAAACATCTTCATTGGAAGAAGGCTAGCCCTTTAATAAATGGTATTGGAAAAATTGGCTCTCCACGTGCAGAACAATGAAACTAGATCCATGCCTATCACCATGCCCAAAACTAAAGTCTAAATGGATCAAAGACCTAAACATTAAAACAGAAACAATAAATCTGTTGGGATATAAGGTAGGTTGGAAACCTTGGAGATATAGGGGTAGGCAGAGAATTCATGAACAAAATGCAAACTGCATGGGAAACACTTCAGAGAATCAACAAGTGGGATCTCACATCATTGAAATTTTTTGCACTTCAAAAGAAATCACCAACAGAATTAAAAGAACATCCACGGAATGGGAAAGGATTTTAGCCAGCAACCCCTCAGACAAAGGACTTATATCAAGAACATATAAAGAATTGAAAAACATCAACACCCCCAAATTCAAAGACCCTCTCCAAAAATGGGTATCTGAGATGAACACACAGTTCTCAGATAAAGATATACAAATGAAAAATAAATACATGAAAAAAGTTTAGCCTCACTGGTCATTCAAGAAATGAAAATGAAAACAACATTGAGATTTCATCTCACTGTGGAAAGAATAGCTGCCATCAAGAAATCAACTGATAACAAAAGTTGGTGAGGCTGCAGGGAAATAGGAACACTGCTCCACTGTTGGTGGGAGTGTAGACTGGTACAACCACTATGGAAATCATTATGGAGAATTCTCAGAAGACTAGGACTGGAAGCTCCATTCACCCCAGCTATTCCCCTCCTGGGTATCTTCCCAGAAAAACTGAGTAGTTCATATCACAGTGATATATGTGCACCCATGTTCATAGCAGCACAATTTTTAATAGCTAAATCTTGGAAACAACCAAAATGCCCATCAACCACAGACGGGATGAAAAAGATGTTGGATTTTTATACAATAGAATATTACTCAGCTATGAACTAGGATGATCTTGAGGCCTTTATAGGTAAATGGAGACAACTTGAAACTATCTTCCTTAGTGAAATAAATAAGAATCATATTTATAAATATCACAGTGTATCTCTAGTGTAACAAGTAATAAGTATTGTAGGAGTAATATAACCCAAAATGTGTAATTTCTACTGTAAAAAAGAGAGGAAAAGAAAGTGCTCTAAAGGACATAATTGCATATATGGTTAATTGTGTAAGATGAATGACCATATTACTCTTTTTGTTACATCGTGGAGCAGAACTGTTAACAGTCTCATTGTCTGAATGTGTACTTTTTCAGTTTTAACTTTGTAACTTGAACAACTATTTCCTGGATGACAGTTTGTAAGTTATCAAGTAATGATTTCTTAGTGTTCTTTGGTTCTTTTTTTTTCCCTTGGAATTCTGTATTATTGTTAACCTTTTTTCTGTTTTGGTTTGTTTTGTTTTGTCTTCTCTTAAATAAAATTTAAAAAAGAAATGGAAAAAATGAACACAAGCTATTTTTCAGAGTGTAACATGAATTGTCTCTAATCTGATTCTCAGAGGAGCACTTCTCCTCTGGAATCTCAAGGGACTTGCTTTAGCTATCTATTTGGTGCTGTAAGCCTTAACCAGAACTTCCTTTTAAACTCTGACTGCAGCTTTCTAGGTTTTCTCCAGCACAATTCTACAAATATTTTTAAAATTCTCTCTCAAAGCAATGTCAAATATATATAAACCACGTGATTAAGTTAAAAACAGCAAGTACACAATTGCTGGAACCAGTTTTTTGTGTTAGTCAGCTTTCTAATTGCTCAGAAAAGGTATCTAACTCCACATGAAGGAGAGATTTCTTTTTGTTCAGAGATTTACAGGGATAGGACTAGGCATGGCTGCTTGCAAGGCAAAAATGGAATATTAGAATGAACTGTTAGAGGTATGCTACTCAAGAAGGGAAGCCAGGAAGTAGGATGAGGTTAAGTTTAGAATGATAATAAAAAAACCATTCCAGATTACACTCCCAGTGGCTCACCTTCTCCAATCTGGCCCCAATTTCTAATAGCACATCAATTTATAAATTCATTAATGGATTAATCTACTGATGAGTATAGCACCTACATGAGCCAGTCACCTTCCAAATGGCTCACTTCTGAAACAAAGAATTTGGGGGGGGATTTTAGACCAAAACTATAATAAAGGATTATAAAACTTAACATGAAAAATAAGTCAATGTATGTTTATAAAATATTATGCACTAGAATATGCATCATTATAACTTTTAAAAATGACCAAAACATGATATATATGCATTAATATTCCAAAATGCATGTAATTATTATGTATCACAAGCACATATAAATGAAACAAAAAGAAAACTGACAACAAATATAAAATCAAGTTATAACTAGGAACCATGTATTGCTAAAATAAGTTGAGGAAAATATTAACAATATATTCAGGAAAAATCTATGTAATTAAAGAACATTTTTCTTCTGGCTAATTTTCACCATCTGTACTTTTCAAAATATCATAACACTAGTCCTATGGCATAGAACATGAAAACTACTAGATACATGGAGTTATTCAGCATATAAAATGCAGATAGTATTATTGGTATATTCTGGAATTATAATATACTACATCAACAAAACATAATAAGAAAAAATTAAATACGTACTTCGTGTTTGTTTGACTATTGCTGTTGAAATACTATTTTGTGTATACTAGGTTCTTACTTATTTTTAAAATCTTTTCTTGAAATACATTTTAAAATTTTAAATTTAAATTTTAAAATTGTATTATATTGTTCTTGGACAATACTATCTTAGATGAAAATACATATACACACACACAGACACACACACACACACACACACACAGAAGAAATATCACAAAAATAGTACTCTAGTATCCAGACTTTATTTTCAATGAAAAACATTAAAGATCAAAATTTTAGAATTTAATGAGTTTTAAATTATACCTCCTGTACTTTTTAATAGCTCTAATTGATTGTATAATTAATTATTAACTATTTTGGATCTCTATGCAATTAAAACAATTTATTTGGGAAGAAATAGTAAGGGAACAGATTTTTTTTACTGGTGTCACTAAATAAACTGTACTTATCCAATGCAATATTTATTAATATTACATTGATCATGCTGACCTATGTTGAAATATTTTGAAGTGTTTTATTTAATGATTAAATAATGATTTAATTGAGAATAATTTGTCAAAGGCTTCAGAATTGTGCTCAGGTATAACATGGCCTGTTTATTTGCTTAAGATTCAAACATCTGCTAATAATGTTAGTGAAAGTCAAGTTTTCTCTTTGGTTAGATCAGAGAATAACTAACTGAAACTTCTCTGACTGCAACCTCAAAATATGTCTTCAAAGGTTAATATGGAATTTTTGACTTTCCTGCATCCGTTATATTCCTTTCTCACTGTGGGGATGCCATGCAATTAAGGTAAGAATACCCCTTATTACAGATGTGAGCAATAAGAAGGACAATCTAACTAGAACAATTTCACAGATTCTACCATATCTCTTAAGTTATATGTTGGCAATAAACATAACCTCAAGCAATCAGAATATTACGCTCCATGACATAATTGGTTCAGTTTGTTTGGAATGAAGGGTAGAATCTTTCTATAAAAATGTAGTGGGCTAATTGATGTAAATTCTGTCCCAGCTATTGCCATGTTTCTACACTAAATAAGAATAGCCCCAAACTAATCACAATTTCTCAAGGAGAGTAGATTTGAATCACAGAGAATCTGAGCTGAAGTTCCATTAGACACTTAGACTTTGCCAGCAAAATTTTGCTGGTAATTTTTTCACTGTTTAAATTATTTGAATTGGGTGTTTTACTATTTGTAACCAAAATCATCCATACTAAATTATCAATGTTTTCCTTTTACCTGTTTTTACATTTATTGTAAAAAGCTTTTCTAGCTATTTTAGTGAAATTTCTTTTGTAATCTTAGGGTTTTCCATGTTTTTTTTCTTGTCTTACATTCTATTGTCTCTCTGTTCCCTATGACTTGGCACAAATATCCGTGGATAATGCAATTTGATAGAGATTTAATTAGGAAGTCCCAGTCATTTATAATCGAGCATGATTACATGTAGATTATAGATTTTTCTGTCAGACTTTGTTGCTATGTTGCATTATTCTAAAATCAACATTTTGCTTGAATGAACATTCGTAACTGGGGACTAACATTATAATACATGACATGACTTTAGAGATAACCAAGTGCATGATTTGATGCTATTGTTTTACTGTTGTACTATTTGCTTTCAACATAAGTAATAGAATTAACTATGATATTCATTCCCATGCCTAACAAAAGCTCACAAATCATAAGATTAAATTTTTTATTTGAATACAGTAATATGAAATATATGTAAACATTCATATATATATATTTATATATATATATATATATATATATATATATATATATTCATATATACACCAGGAATTGAACTCAGGGCCTTGCACTTGCCAAGTAGTGTCTTTCCGTCCAGCTATAAACCTGGGCCACATATATCTTATATTGTGAATGGATTCAGACTTTAGAGTCATTTTTATGGCATAATCAATAAATATTTTGAATTATCATGATACAAATAATGCTGCTCAAGGGTAAATGAAGAGGAAATACAATAGATACTACTAATTTCCACAGAATGGTTGTGGGGAAAGTAGTAACTATTGTACATGAGATTACTTGTCAATTATTTTTATGTACCATGAGGAATCTCGTTTCAGGTCAGTAACCCTTAAAATCTCATTTTGCTACAGTCTTGTAAGAATGATGTCAATAAATAAATACATATGAAAACATGAACCCATTGGACTATAACAATCACTCTAATGCTATATATTGATACACAAAGTTTACTATGCCTGTAGTGTCTAATAGAGTAGCATCCGTATATAGCAATTATGCATTTGAATCACTGTTACTACAGATTAGGATGAAGTGTCAGTAAAAATACAGACTTGATTTCATAAACAGAGTGTAAATAAAAAGAATATAAATACTTCATTACATTTTTATATTTATTTTTGTTAGATTAAATAAAATTATTAAAAATTTATTTAATTATACATTTTTACTTATTCAATGAATCTAAAAAAAATTCATGTGTTTTTTACATTATACTTCTATTGCAAAATGCTATTCCATGGTAAAAAGACTCAAGGACTTCAATACAGACTAATTGGTAATAAAATAAAATACAAACTTTGCATAAACAAGTTCCAACATCTGATATAAAAATATAGAAGCAAGAATACAAAATCTGATCGACATGAAACAAAAACAATGTGAGGGGTGAGAATGTTTTAATATACTTTCTAGGTTGATTCAAATACAAGGTCAGATTTGAGAACCATCACTTTGTAGTCATTCCCAACAATCCTTTCATAGTCTTCATAAATTTCCAAGTTCAAGGATACACTTGAGGGTTTATTATAAAAAATTTTATTCAGATGATTCTCTCTGATGTAGAGTTTATAGAACTAGTTAAGCAACTGTGTTTCACAATTGTGAATTAAAGAATTACTTGTTTACCAATTGGGCTGTTAAAAAATGAAGGAAACATCCTATTGTAAAATGTATCAGCCTATGTATATATACATATTTTCACCACCACAAATATAGTTTATAGCAATAAAGTTTTTCTTTAAAGAGACATCGTTACCAGGCTGAATTTTTTCCTTGAATATACAGTATGGACACTGTAAAAGAATAACAATTCACAACAATAAGACATAAAATCATGGCAGTGATGAGAATGTAGAGGAAAATTCAGACCGAAAAAATGTTATTTACTCTTTTTTTTTTTTTTTTTTGGTACCAGGGATCAAACTCACAACCTCATGCTTGCCAGGCAGGCACTTAAGCCACTGAGCTAAATCCCCAGCCCTGTTTATTTCTAAGACAAGAGCCAAGGCAGCATTTGTGTGTGTGAGAGATAAGCTGTTAAAAATATATATTGTATAACATATAAAAGTCTTTTTAAAAAGTATATTAATGTTTCATTTAAAATACTTTTATGATAGATATTAGAAACTCATGAATACTTTTTTTGGTACCAGCAATTGAATTCAAGACCTTGTGATTGCCAAGCAGGCACTTGTGCAGCTGAGGTAAACCCCTGGCCCCATAAGTACGTTTGAAGTCTGAGTCATGTCAGCAAGATGATGGAGCAGGTGTTTTCAACTGTCATCTCAACAGAGATATTTCAAGTTTGACAACTGCCCATGGACAAGAGTAACTCTGTAGGACTCTCACTGGAGCTCATACACGAAAGTTACAGTTGGTTAGTGGTGGGGGTAAATGTTCAAAAAAAGAAGCATTAAGGTGAATAAGAAGTATAATTTAACTTTACTTATCACCATGGTCCAGAAGAGATAGCACAATTCAATGCCAAAAGACACACCTTATGTATGGTGTTTTTGAAGAATACAAAGTGAGGCTGTACTCAGCACCTAACTCGCTCAGCCATGCAGGACACTCCAATAATCTCACTTCTTCCATAACAATCTGGATACTGAGATGTTCACCACCTTTCAATGGCTGGTTATGAAAAGAGAAGTGTGGGAAGAGATTGAGAATCTTAGGAAATAAATCTTGTATCCACACAAAAAGCCAATGATCCTATTAACTGCTTCTGAA
>PVJX010049216.1:0-11169 GCA_004027295.1 Dolichotis patagonum
TGCATTCTTTTTTCATGCCAAGAGAACCCTTGTGATATTTAAGTTGGTGTCTGAGTTACACTTGACACTGCGGTCTCCGGGTGCATCCATTTGCCGACACGTGACCCAGGTTTATTCTTCTTCGTGGCAGCGTAGTACTCCACGGCACACACCACATTTCTTTATCCATCCGTGTGTGGATGGACGTCCAGGCTGCTTCCAGCACTGAGCCGTTCCAACCTGTGCTGCTGTGAACATGGGTGAGTGGGGATCACTGGGATACGACAAGTCTAACTCTCGAAAGACACCTGGAAGAGAAACGCATGCCTCTTACAGAGTAATTCTTTCTTTCTTTTTCTTTCTTTCTTTCTTTCTTTCTTTCTTTCTTTCTTTCTTTCTTTCTTTTTTCCTTGCTTCCTTCCTTTCTTTTCTTTTGTCTTTCTTTTTTCTTAATTGCATTTTTCTTTTCCTTGATTTTCTCTTTTATTTCTTTCTTTCTTGTATCCCTTCCTCCCTCTCTCTCTTCCCTCCTTTCTTGTTTCTTTTATTACGTTCCTTATTTTCTTCCTTTCTTTCATTTACTTTCTTTCTGTCATTTTCTTCCTTTCTTCATTCTTTTCTCTCTTCCTTTGTCTTTCTGCTTCTCACTCTTTTTCCCTTCTCTTTCTGTCTCATCTCTGTCTACCTCCGTCTCTGTCTCTGTCTCATCTCTGTCTACCTCCGTCTCTGTCTCTGTCTCATCTCTGTCTGTCTCCGTCTCTGTCTCTCTCATCTCTGTCTGTCTCCGTCTCTCTCTCCAGTCCGCCGTCCTCTAAGGGACAGGTTTTCACACTTGCAGTCCCGGTGTGTTCTTATTCCCACTGCTGGTCCCCCGGAAAGGTGGTGAGACCCTGCTGTTCTCGGGAAGTCAGCTTCTCACCGCCATCTGCAGCAGCTCGGGCTGAGACCCTGAACTCAACCTCGCCCTGCTGGTGACCGGGGCTCAGCCTCCTCCTCCCTGGGTCAGGACTTCAGTGCTGGCACAGGATGCGAGACAGGTGACCAAGCTGACAGGAGCTGCACAGGGCCAGCGGTTCTGCCTCTGCAAATCTAACCAAGCACGGACAAAGAACTTTGGACAAAATTACATTTGCAGTGTATATTTATGAATTTTTTTAATCATTTCTCTTACCCCTACACAGTATAATTTGATAACTATGTGTACAATTCTTCACTATACGTAGCATTATAAATAATCTACTGATGGTTGTGAATCTGTCTGAGAATGTGCACAAGTTCTAGGCAAATTTTGTGCCTTGAATAGAAGCAATTTGTGCACTGTGGGGGTCCTGGAACAAGTCATCCCCAAATCAAACATTGTGTCGCTCATCTTTCTGTTGATAGGAAAAAATATATCTACAATCTAAAGGAGGAGAGGTCCTATTTGGCTCACGGTGCAGAGGGTGCAGTCCATGTTGGGCTGCTCCAAGGAGGAGCATCATGATGGACGGGTGTGGGGAGGAAAGACCCTCACATCATGGTGGCCGGGAAGCAGAGAGAGAAGGGAGGAGCCGGGGACAAGGACACAGGCTTAAAGAGGAGAGTTCAGTGTGGCTCACGGTGCAGAGGGTGCAGTCCATGGTGGGCTGCTCCAAGGAGAAGCGTCATGGTGGACGGGTGTGGGGAGGAAAGATGCTCACATCATGGTGGCCGGGAAGCAGAGAGGAGGGAGGAGCCAGGGACAAGAACACAGGCTTAAAGTGGGGGAGTTCAGTGTAGCTCATGGGTGCAAAGGGTGCAGTCCATGGTCAGCTGCTCACAAAGCAAAACAAGCAACAACCAAAGAAAAAAAAAACACAAACAAACCCCAGAAAAGTTATCCAAAAAATGCTGTGAAAAACAAGCTCCAGACGCCATGGAGCATGTTGGGCATGCCGTGAGGAATTCCTGAATGTGTTGCATGCAGAGTCATTACATGTTTAGGGTTGTGGAGTTGTTGGCTACATAGCGTCTGCTCGGGGTGGAGATGCTGTGTGAGGGACCATGGCTTCCAAATGCCACCCGGAACAGCCCTTCCATGTTCATTGAAATTAATGTCTCAAACTGATGCTCCTTAGGCTGCAACCTAGCCCCCTAGTGCAGTCACTGTGCCTAGTGAGGAATTCACCTGGGCGGGTATCTCGTACGAAGGAAGATAATTTTGCATTCACAGAGTGTAGTAAATTGCATTTTATTGCTTGTTTTTTACAGCATGTTTTGCATAACTTTTCTGGTTTTTTTTTTTTGTTTGGTTGTTTGTTTTGCTTTGTTTTGTTTTGTTTTGTTTTGTCCGGCCTTGAATTCCCTGTGTAGCCCAGGCTGGCTTGGAACTCACAGCAGGCCTCCTGCCTCAGCCTCCCACCTGCTGGGATTGCGGACCTGTGCCACCACGACTGGCGTGAACCAACGTTTCTTAACTCTGTTGTTTGGATTCACAAGCTCTGCTGCTCGAAACGATGGTGCACTTTTTGAAAGTATAAACTGACTATCTGTGAAGAGTATTCTGGTTTTGGGTGGAATACCTATGAAATTCCATCTGGGGCTCCATGTATTTCATTTCCTTTGTTCCATGTCCCATCCCTGTAAGTGGATTTCCCCACACTGTGTCTCTCTGGAATTATATCAATATCGAAGCATTCAAATCTGTCTGTGGTCGCCGTGGTGTCAGCTAGATTTGCATTTGAATATCAACAGCCTGGCAGATCAGTCAAGCGATTGGCGTGTCTACAGATGATTGACACCTAGGCCTGTCAATAGGGAGGAAGCCCCGCCCCAGATGTGGGTGGAACCAACCAATAGGATTGTAGCATGGATGAAATAAAAAGGGAAAGCAGAGGAAGTTTCCCCATTAAGAAGAGCGTCCTACTTCCGGGTCAGATGAGGCTTTTGCTGCCCTAACCTTTGGTCTCCAGTTTTTCAGTGATGTGATGGACAAGTAGCTTCAGAGAGGCTTCAGAGAGGTCCAGGCCTCTGACCCCATAGAAGATCAGAAATATTAGGGTAAAATCTGTGATCCAGAGGTTGAGAATTCAGGGAAAACTGCATAGAAGAGATGGTGGACCATGAACATCCAGGAAAAGCAATTGATGCCTGAGAGAAGAAGTCCTGATCACCTCAGAGCAGGGGACATAGTCAACGACCGAGATGATGTGTGGTGATGACGTCATGCCACATTTTCTTTATTAATTAATTTATGTATTTTTATTTTTTTGGTCTTTTTTGAGGTAGGATCTCACCGTGCAGTGCAGGCTGGCCTTGAGCTCACTTTGTAGCCCAGGCTACTCTTGAACTTTCATGACCCTCCTGCCTCAGCCTCCCGAGGGCTGGGCTCGCAGGTGTGCGGCCCCACCCCACCCGGCCCACATTTTATTAGGATGGGAGTTTGGAGTGTGGGTTTTTCTGCTTCAGTCTTTATCCCGGTGTGCCGTGTTGGGTAATCAGCTTGAAGGTCCTTGGCAGGGTGTGGATCTGGCTAAATTTTAGGGCAGAGAGTAGATGGAGCTTCTGGGGTGACTCCTGCAGCTCCTGTCTCCTGCCAAGTTGCTTTGCCCAGGAGCAAAGCCTGCCTCGGGGTGCCCTGCTGAGCTGAGATGTCCCACCGTCCTTGGGCTCTGCGGCGAGCTGCCCACCCCTGACCCACTGCTTCTGTGGGCTCGGCGTCTTGCAGAGTCCTTTCCCAGAATCCTGCGCTGTTCCTCTTGCCTTACGTCACAGAAAGCAGTCAGGTGACCGAGTCCCTGTATTATGTGTCTTTCTTTTCCCAATGGCTGTGTTCGCGGCTATATATATATATATATATATATAATAACAGTTGCTAAAAATACTTCCTACTACCAGGTGATATAAGACAGCAGCATTCATTTCCTTGCACTGGTATAAAAAGAAACTTACCAGAAAGTAGGAAACCGAGGACACAGGAGATTGTCCAGGAGGCTGAGGCAGGAGGATGGCAAGGTTGAGCCCATACCATACAAAATAGCTATTTACCCTAATCCTCTGTTAAAAATATGACAAGAATAAAGCATTGGGACAGAGCTCAGGGGAAGGGCCTGGGATCCGTCATCGCTAGCGCAAAAACAAGCAAACAGATGAGAAAGAAAAAGAAACAGTCAACCAAACATTTGTTCTCACGGGCCAGGCTGTATGCGGAAGTGCCAGGTGGAGCGCGGGGATCTTGCGGGGAAGAGCGTGCCATGCCCTGTTCTGGCTTCGGCCGGGGCCTGGAGTCCCCTAGCTGCTCTGGGCTGCTCTAGCACCGGTCTCCGCTCACCCTGGGCCTGCGGTGGGTGTCGGGCGAGGAAAATCGGAATATGTGAGAACATCTGGGAACTTGGCTCCCAAGCCGTCAGTCAGCCCAGGTCTCTCCCTGCCAGCCACAGACCCGGCCCCCTCGGAATATTTGCATCCGAATGTCTGATTTTGTTTAGCGTTTCCACCGCAGACTTTCACCCCGCCTGCTCCCAGTTCTGCACAAAGACCTCGGCCGCGTTTTGCCTGTCATGGACTTTCATTCTTGATTCCATCGCAGCTCTGCAGAAGGGACACCAGGCCTCTGCACTGACAGCCCCACCCCAGTGCTGTTCCTTCTGTCATTTCCAGGCCGCATCCTGCAAAGATGCCAAGTCGTCCAGGCTGGGTAGGACCCTGAAATCCTCCTGCCTCAGCTCCCTACATTGCGAGGATTCCAGGCCTGCAGCCCTGTCCGGATACTGGTGAGATTTTCCGGGTGGGGCCGCAGGGTGAGACAGAACCGCTAGGAAGACCCGAGGCCTGTGAGTTTGCCTTGCGGCCCAGCGCTGTGGGAATTGTGCACGGGCCTTAACTTCATGCGTTGCTTGGAGTCAGACCCGAGTACGGAGCAGAAGAGCCGCTAGTCCCAGGTTCATGCCCGGAAGAGTTGGACAGACGCAGCTCTCCGGGGTGAAGCTCAGAAAGGGGACGTGTCTGGCTCCTACCCAGCTCTGCGGGAATTCACCCAGCGCCTCTGCTCCTGGGGAGGAAGTGCATTTCTGCACGGGGCCTGGGGTGTTTCCTGCATCCCTCTTGGGCACCCAGAGGGTCCCTCCTGCAGTGGAGCTCTGCTCTGGACGTTTGACTGTCACTGGCACCAGAAGCAAAGCCACTGAGCCCCAGGAGCGGACCGCAAGCTGCGGGGTTCGAGACCGGTCAGCTTGGGTAGAGAGCGGCTTCCTCACCCAGCGAGGTGGCGCTGTGGGTACGTGACCGACTGTCTGTGAGCCGCCTCGGGGACCGGAGGACCCAGCCAGCGTGGGAACACGGGGGAGTTTGGGAAGCCCGGGGATGCGGCAGGGACTCGGCCGCATTCCCTTCTCCTGATGTCCCCGAGGGGGAATCAGCTGTGGCTGAGAACCTGCCTGATGCCGTGCTGCCAGCAGGGCCCGGCTTGGTGCTGGGATCGAAGGTCAGGGGTCCCAAGGGGGTGTGTTCTGCCAGGAGAGAAGGGCAGAGAGTCCAGTCCGACCTCAGGGGGCACAGGGTGGAGGCTTTGGGGGTGAACGCGCTGGTGAGACGGTGATTTGGGGGATCGCTTGGGTCTGACTTTCCTTCTCTCTCTCTCTCTACTGACTCTTTTGTGTCTTGCTTTGCTCCTGTCTCCATCTCTGTCCTCTCCAGCCACCAGGACGGAAGCATCTGTCCCCCCCCACGCCCGTCGGCCATGACATCTCAGCCTTGGAGCTGGCCGATCGTGGGCTGCACCCTCCACAACCGTGACCCCCACACCTCTCTTTTTGCCTTTAAGTTTTTCCATCAGGTGTTTGCTCCCAGCAGCAGCAAGATGGTGAATCTAGTGGGTACGGTGTGGCGCTCGGCACCCATAGGCACCATGCAGCTGACAGTGACAGCCCTGTTTTTTCCATCTTCAGCTCAGGGACCAAGGCAAGGCGGGAGAAAGGGGAGAGAAGAAATGCAGAGGGAGGCGTGGGCCGCTAACAAAGCCCGTCAGTGTCAGGGTAGTTGTTCCGCTAGAGAGGCTCCTCCAGTCCGTCATCCATGGGTTCACACTGCGAGATGTCACCTATGCCTGCTCAGCCGTCGTCCAAATATAGGAATGCAAAGCCCTCAAGTAACCGATACGATTTTAATTGTGTGGTGCGAGGAAATATCACACCCTCCTGCCTCATCCTACCCAGGATATGAGTGAGCCTTTTGTGCAGTGTATCCACCATGTATGCGCTACCCGCCCGTCAGTCACTCAGGTCCCTGCTTGACAGATCAGACCAACAGTCGTCGTGTTTCAAGGCCGAATCATCCTTATTTTACTGAACAGGGCCCCCAGAGTGTAAGTTAATGGTTAATAGCTCCCCCCAAACGTCAGAGTAGTGATGCTGGTAGCTTGGAGATGCCGAGGCAAACCTGAAAAGTGACTGCTTTTGCAGAAGACACTCGAGGTTGTTCAGGCCCGGGAGCCTCTCGGCTCTGTGGGACTGTGATCAGGTACCGCAGAGGAGTTTCAGGGTACCCAGGGGAGGCTGCGGGTGGCTCTTGGTGTCAAAGGGTGCGTCCACGGCTGTCTGGCTCCAGAGGACAAGCCAGGTGGCGGATGGGCACGGTAGAGGAAGGTGGTCACCCGATGGTGGACAGGCAGCGGAGAGCAAGGGGAAGAAGAGGAACGAAGAGTCAGAGGGCCAAACCCTAAGACCGAGGCGTTGGAGGCCGCACCCTATGACCTGGTCACCCCGAGGTCGCACCCCAGGGACCCGCCTCCCCCCACAGTGCCCCCTGCATTTCCCCCACCTCCCGATTGACTGAGGTCAGGGACTGTCCGTGGTCCGTCCACTTCTAATCTCAGCCCCTCAGGGCCCCTCCCATCCTCCTGGTGTTTTAACGGGTCTCGTCCTCTGGCGGAAAAAGACAAGTTGGGACTAAAGGGAACCCGAGAGCCAGTGAAAAGCAGACAACCGGTGGTGACTCACCAGCGAGAGAGACAGACAGACAGACACACAGACATTAGATGTTGTTTGCAAGTGGAGCAGCCCCGGGTGCGAATCCTGCAGCTTTGCGCAGGGCCCATGAGGGTCCAGGCTGGGAAGGCGCCTTCCTGGCCACTGTCCTCTTCCCATTTCTGGGTGTCTCCGGTCCCGCGGACGCGGAGGAGCCCGTGCCCTGTCTGCTCGTCCTGGGGCTCCGAGCCCAGGACCTGGGTTTGCCCTGCAGCACGGATGATTTGTGCGGTTCTATCAGCGGCTGGCCGGGCAGGGGAGAAGGAAGCTGGGGGAAGTCGCTGGGCTGGTGGGGTGCACGGACATCTGCACAAGCCACATAAAGCAAAAGAAAACCAAAACATAAGTGTTTTTTCTTTTCGCACAAATAATCTGTTGCTTTTCTGCAAAACAGGCGTCCGCGTGGCTCAGATCTGCGGCCCGGAGGGTTGGCTGGCAGGTACCTCCCCCGGCTGGACTGCTCCCGCCAGCCTCTCCACGCCGCAGAGGTCTGGGTGGCAGTCACGGTGCAAACCTGCGGTGTCTGTCGCCGGGAGATCCGGGCTGTCACCAAACCAAGCCAACCGCGCAAGACCCAGCAATGGAGTATCATGCACTCAGGAAAAGTGATGTAAGGAAGTTTACTGAGAGAAATCGGGAGAATGAAGCTGTCAGAAAACGTGCAGAGGGTGGGGTCTGAGTCTTGTGGGATTGCATCTGTCTCTCTTTTGTTCTTTCTTTCTTTCCTTCCTTCCTCTTTCTGTCTTTCTTTTCTTTCTTTCTTTCTTTCTCTCTCTTTCTTTCTTTCTTTCTTTCTTTCCTTCTCTCTTTCTTTCCTCCCTTCCTTCTTCTTTCTTTCTTTCTTTCTTTCCCTCTTTCTTTCTTTCCTCCCTTCCTTCCTCTTTCTTTCTTTCTTTCTCTCTCTTTCTTTCTTTCTTTCTTTCTTTCTTTCTTTCCTTCTCTCTTTCTTTCTTTCCTCCCTTCCTTCTTTTCTTTCTTTCTTTCTTTCTTTCTTTCTTTCTTTCTTTCTTTCCCTCTTTCTTTCTTTCCTCCCTTCCTTCCTCTTTCTTTCTTTCTTTCTTTCTTTCTTTCTTTCTCTCTCTCTTTCTTTCTTTCTTTCTTTCGTTTTCTCTTTGTCTTTCTCTCTTAAAAAGAAGAGCTTTAAGGCAGCCCTTTGAGAAGTGACATCCATCGTCAGTGACTTCTGCAGTACATTACGTCGTGCTCAGGGGAAGAACCCAACTTTCCTCCAGTCTGTTAAACAGAAGACGAGAAGCCAAGCGTAAGTGAACTGGTTTTGGGAAGGGCGAGGTCCTCAGTGGGGCAGAGGGCTCCGGGTGAGTTCCGCTCTCCGCCCTGCAGAAATCCAGGACGGGGAGCTTTTCTGCAGAAGGGTTTTGCAGCTCGGTGTGCTGTGTGTGGAGGGTGTTTTTGGAGAATTAATCCCCCGGGGTCAGGGCTATCTCTGGGTCAGCTTTGCAGCACCCGGGGAGCCGGTAAGGTCCAGTTCAGTCCCCTGAGGGTAACGGACGCCACACCGAGACCAAGGTGCCAAGTGAGATAGGTCAGAGACACGCGCTTCAGAGTCACGAGGGCTGCCTTCCACGAGAAGCCCGACGTGTGAGCTCAGGGCAAAGGGAAACGCAGACAGGGATGGGGAGGGAGCTCCGTGTCAAAGGGCGGGAGGAGGAGGACGGGGTGCAAAGACGGGCTGAGACGTGTCCATGCACGCAGCAGGCCCGCGCCAGCAAGGTGAGCCCTACGTACTGCAGACGTGGACCAACAATAAACATAAAAATGAAAATAAAAATAAGGTAAAGCTGGATGTGCCGGTGGTGTGCGCCTGTCATCCCAGCACTCGGGAGGCTGAGGCAGGAGGGTCTCTGTGAGTTCCAGACCAGCTGGGCTACACAGTGAGCTCAAGGCAGCCTGGACTGCACAGCGAGACCCTGTCTCAGAAAGACAAAAAGCAAAACACAAAAAGCAAAACCATTCTCAGCGTTACAATGCTCTGTTCGGTGCCCGGCAGCGGTGTGGTCTCAGTCTTCAGTGAGTTTATTTCATATGCACACATATACCTTAAAATTATCCGTATATGCACACATACGTTTTATGCCTATGAAACTGTAACGTATATGAACGTCGATTTGGACATATAGACGGGTGGCTAGAATTACCCTCTGCACATACATGCACTCCGTTTTCTGCATGCAGACTTTATGCATATAAAATAACGTATCTGTGTATGCACACCCACACAGATACAGACTTACATGCACTGCCCGAGGTCAGTCCCGTTAGGTAATCCACGGGGAAGAAAATTTCAGTGTCAAAAAATAGACACCGGGATTTTCCAGCGAAGTACAAAGGGTGACAGTGCTGGTGGGCAGCCCCGCTGTGGACGCAGGGATCTATTTTGCTGACAATCCGGCCCCTGGCTCTCAGCTCCCGGCAGGGGACCCCGGAGTAGCGGGCTGCTTCCCCGGAGACCTGAAGCCTGGGAGGATGGCACTGGGATTCACACTGTAGTGTGCGCATCATTCTCCCTGATTTCTGTTAACCATCCTTCATTTTGCTCTTTAAATTATTTATACATTGGTTTTCTCACAGAAGACAAATGGTGCAATATTTATGGTTGCACCTCTGATTTATTGCCTTTAACATGATGGTCTTAAGGAGCATCCATTTTCCTATGCATGACTCAAGCTTATCATTCTTCACAGCTGCATAGTACTCCACTGTGTGTAAATGCTACATATTTTTTATTCCTGCATGTACTGATGGACATAGAGGTAGCTCCCAAGATGTGGCTTTTGTGGGCTGGGCTGCTATAAACACAGGCCTGCAGGGAGCTTCTCAAAAGACTTAAAGGCAGATTTTTAAAAAAATAATGGAACTTTACATATTCGGCCCATTTTTTCAGTTGTTTTGTGTGTTCTTTGGTTGCTGAAATGAGAGATGGACCATCAGTTACAGTTGGGGCTGTTTCTTTCCAATATGAGACAAAAAAACCCCCACATTTCTGGGCAGGAGGTTTTTGAGGGGGACCCCGTGAGCAGAGAGCAAGCCCCACCCATCCGCGTAGCGGGGCTGGCAGTGGTCATGTGGGTTTGGAGGCTGCCGGGGACCGGGTGGCCTGGGCGAAGACCACGTCCTTGGATGCAGGAGGGCTCGAGGGCTTGGTGAAACAAACCACTTCAAGACGGGGAAGTGTTGAAACAGAGACAGGCATCCGGCGTCTCTGCTTGTTTTTCCTTTGTTTTTTTTTTCTTTTTCTTCACGACGCCTGGCAGAAATTTCAGCAATGAGAGAGAGAGAGACAGAGAGAGAGAGAGAAAGAGAGAGAGAGGTTTCCAAGAAAGGGTGGATTCATGGATTTTTTTGGCCTTGGTTTGGATATTTTTCCTGGCTTCTGAGTTTTGGCGTGAACAAAGGACTGTTGTCAGACTCTAAACTTATAAAATTATATTGTGCTTGAAGAATTTCCTCTGGGGACGTTCGCAGCTGTATTATTTAATTAAGGGTGGATTTATTACATCTCCCATAAATCCCTCCCCTCTCTCCTGCAGGAAACAAACCCATTCTCGTTATTTATTTATTTATCGATTGTTATTTTTCTCAAATCCATTTGGTTCAAAGATACAAAGAAAGAACAAAAAGAAGAAGAGAAAAACTACAACAGAATTTCAAAACACATCCATCAGGGGCAACAATGGTACAAACATAGCGCCTTGTCATCCCCAAATCATTCACCCAGAGCACGAGACGTCTGCGTTCAATTGTGCAGACGAGACCGGCACAAATCTCTCTCCTCAGCAAACTCAGAGCAATCATTGGTATAACTATCGTACCTGTTTTTTCTATACATATACATATGTTTCTTCTTTCAATCTTGTCACACTAATAAAACCGTACGATGTTTACCCGTGTGAGCCTGATTTATAACACTAATGAGTATGGTCTCAGGCTGCATCCGTTTACCTGTACAAGTGTCCAGTTTATCCTTCTTTATGGCTGAGTAGTACTCCATTATATAAAAATACCACATGTGTTTTGTCCACTCCTTAGTCAGTGGGCATTTGGGTTTACCAGACCCATTCTTTCCTCGGTAACAGTTCTGTGCTCACACAAAACTATCCTGCAATCCCCGGGGCAGGAATTGTGGGTATAAATGAGTGGAGAGTCACCAACGCAATATTCAGACATGCCAAACGGATTAGGAAACTCTCTG
>PVJX010049217.1:0-11192 GCA_004027295.1 Dolichotis patagonum
TCAAATGAAAGACTTTTTAAAAATACCAGGGTACAGAAAAAATCAATCCGATGGCTGCTGGAAGATTTGAAGAAGACTAAGACTAATTGGAATGGATGAAGAATCAGAAGATAACACAGCATAATTAAAAAGTAAAAGATAAAATATGGAGTGTTCACAAAGTTAATAGCAGAAGTTTCCAAGCCTTGGAAAATAATGTTGAATACAGATAAGTGAGACATATAGAACTCCAAATAGTCATGATCAAATGAAAAACTACAAGGCATATAGAAGTCATGATTTCATAAATTCAACCTAAGAATAGAATATTAAAATCTCCTCAAGAAAAGAAGCAAATTACCTGTAAAGAAAACCCATCAGAATCTCAGGTTTCGAACTCTCAAACTTTTAAATCGAGGGGAGCTTGAAGTATTTGAAGACCCAAAAGCAAACAACCTCCAACCAAGATTGATACACAGACAGAATTATCCTTCAAAATTGAAGGAGAAATAAGAAAGTTTTAAAGATATATATCATCTGAAGAAATTCATGACCAACAAACCTGCTCCAAAAGTTCTGAAGAATATTCTAGCAAAAGACAATAAATACAACAATTATAAGAATCCTAATACAATGAATTCACCAGGCAAAGAAAGCAATTAAATAGAAGAGAAAAAAGGGAAGTAGCAATATTAAAATAATATGGTAAGAATAAATCAATAAATGTCAATTAAAATCATAAATATAAATGGTCTCATCAATTCAATCAAATGAAACAGATTGGCAGAGTGGATAAACAAGTTCCAACAAAATATTTCATAGCAAAAATATATTTAATGCAAATCAATATTCATAGACATAAAGTCAAGGAAGGAAAGCAATACTCCATGTGACAGTAATCCAGAAAAATATAGGGGTAGCTATTCTACTTGGAGATAAAGTAGATTTCAAGCCAAGACTGATTCTATGACATAAAAAAGATCATTACATATTTGTAAAGGGAAAACTTCAAGAGGAAGAAATACTAATCCTAAAAATATATTCACCAAATACCTCCAAACTGAACAAATAAAACAAACACCAGTGGACATGAAAAAGCAGATAAGCACTAAAAATTGTAGCAAGTGAAGTCAATACTCCACTGTTTAAATAGACTGATCATTTTGCCAAAAACTCAAGAAAGATATATCAGAGCTGAACAAAACCTTTGTAAGATAGACTTAGTAGATATTTACAGAGTATTCCACTCACTCACCAAAAGATACACATATTTCTCCAAACTGGACCTTATACTAGCTCAAAGAATATGTTAAAATATGTGCAAAAGAATTGCAATTATCCCACACATACCAATAAATCATAATGCAATGAAATCAAAATCAATGGCAGAAAAATCCACAAAATCTTTATAAACACATGGAAATTAAATAACACCTACCCAACCAACCAATGAGTTTCAGGTGAAATTAAAGATGAAATTAAACAGTATCTACAGTTAAATGATAATGCCAGCATAACATACTGGAACTTATGGTACAAAATGACTGCAGTCCTATTAAGGAGATTTTTAGTGGTGATTTCTCTCAGAAAAACAGAGCAAGCTCAAATAAATCTAATGTTGAACCTCAAGCTTCTAGGAAAAGAAGGTCAAGATAAACCACATGCACATAAGACAAAGGCAATTGTAAAGATCAGAACACGAATTAATGAAGTTGGGACTGAGAATCAATACAAAGTCAATGAATCCAGGAATTATTTCTTTGAAATATTAAATAAAGTAGATAAATCTTTACTTGACCTTATTTAAACAAAGAAAGAAAAGACTCAAATCCATACAGTTAGGAATGAAAAGGACAATATCAGAATAGATTCTGCAGAAATCCAGAAAATCAGTACCTAATTGAGAAGCTCATACTCAAATAATATGGCAAACTTAAGAACTGGACAGATGTCTAGATATATATGAATACTAAAACTGAATCAAGAAGATATAATAATTCTAAATAAACCAATGTCTATCAATGAAATTGAAGAAGTAATTAAGAAATTAACAACAAAGAAAACCCAGGTTCTGATGGAGTCACTGCTGAATTCTATTTTTAATTTTATTTTAAAGAGAATGAAACAAAACAAAGCAAACAAATAAAAAAAGCAGAACAAAGTAGAGCAGAGTAAAACAATGCAAATAACTCAGGATTTCAGAAAAAGACAGCAGGGAATCAACAGTGGCTACCATAATGTCTCTTGTTTTGTTCTACATTCACACACAATAAGTTAATACAAATCAAGATAGTATAAAAGCATCAAAACACAAGAATGAGAGCCTTAAGGGTTTTCAAGACCAGACACTAGGAAATCAATAATGGCTACTCTAATGTCTCTTGTTTTCTTCATAATAGCTGTCCATATCTTCATACATATTGGAATCAAGTAAATGAAAACAGACTAAAACCAATCAAACCAAGAATTCAAACATGATTGGCTTTTGAATCAAAATGATACACATATATATGCCTACAACTTCACCTAAAGAGTTTACAAGAATTGATTTTATAATGTGTGATACTGTGAGCAACTACACTGAGGAAAACGAAACATCATGGTAGCCATTGATGATTTTTTGTCACTGCTGAATTCTATGAGAACTTTAGAGAATATATAAAGCTGCTACTCCTCAAATTTGTTAATAAAATTGAAAGGGAAACAACACTCCAAAGTCATACCTGGAAATAAGCATTATCCTGATACCAAAACCAGAGAATAATCCAGAAAAGAAAAGAAAATATAAATAAAGAATCCTCAGTAAGATACTGCTAAGCATAATAGAACAAATCATCAAGAAGAATATAACCATTACCAAGCAGGATTCATCTCATAAATGTAGCTATGGTTCAGCACATACAAATCAATAAATGCAATATATTCCATTAACAGAAGAACCAAGAATGAAAGCAACTTGATTATCTAAATAGATGCAAATTTTTTTGATAAATTCAAACAATGATTCGTGAGAAAAATATTACTTAAAATTGGAATTGGAGTTCTTTAGCTCAGTCAGATAAATACCTTCTGTGGCAATTATACATCTAACATCATACTTAGTGTTCAGAAACTGAACTCTCTCACTAAAATCAGGAACAAGACAAAGATGCCCTCTATCACCACTTTTGTTCAATATAGCTCTGAAAACATTAGTCAAAGCAATCAGGAAAAAGAAAGAAATAAAATGAATATGGATAGGAAAGGAAGAATTGAAGTTATCATTATTTGGTGGTGACATTGTACTTTACATGATATACCCCAATAACTTCGACAAAAGACTCCTAGAAAGACCAATTCAACCACATAACAAGATACAAATTCAACACTCAAAAGTCAATCACACTCCTGTACTCAAATAACAAACTCACTAAGTGAGAAATGAAGGAAATAACATTTTTTCACAATAGGATCAAGACACATGAAATACTGGGAAAACAATCCAACAAAGAAGTAAAAGACTTATACATTAAAAACTATCATACTCTAAAAAATGAGATTGAAGTGGTTATCAGATAATGTTAAGATATCCCCTGTTGTTGGCTAGACACAACAAATACAGTGAAAACAGCCATATTTCAAAAAAAAAAATTGTTATACAGAGTTAATGCAATCCCAGTGAAAATACCAACAGCATGTCTCACAGAGTTAGAGATAGAGATCATAAAATACATATGGAGCCAGAAGAGACCTAGAATAGCAGAAGCTATTCTGAGCAACAAGGGCAAGGCAGGAGGCATCACAATCACAGATACTACAAAACTACCATTGTAAAAACTGAATGGTACTGTCAAATCACAGGATCTAGGGCGTTAATGGAGCAGAATAGAAACTGCAGGGAAAACTATAGGCATACTCAACCATTTTATCTTTGCTAAAGTGGCCAAATGCCTTCACTGGAAGTAGATAATTTATTTAATAAATAGTGCTTGGAAAATTGGCTTTCCACATGCCAAAAACTGAACCTAGAGACATGTCTCTCACCAGACACTAAACCAAAATTGAAATGGACCAAACTCTAAATATCAAAACAGAAAAACTTGACCTGCTAGGAGACAGAGTAAAACTCTAAAAGGCTAAAGTATAGACAAAGATTTGATGAACAAAACCCAGACTGAATAGGAAATCTTAAAATATATCAAGAACTGCAATCATATCAAATTTAAAACAATTTTTCACATGGAAAAAAAACACTGTCAGAGTCAAGAAACACACAGAATGAGAAAAAATGATTTACTAACTACTCTGCAGTCAATGGCATAACATCTAGAGCATTTAAAGGACTCAAAATTCAAATCCCTCTCCCCAAACTGAAAGCCCCAATTAAGATGTAGGCATACTAAATGAACAGGTATCTCTCAGATAAAGAAATATAAACAGCAAATAAATATATGAAGACATGTTCAACATTACTAGTCATTCAAGAAATGAAATTAAAACAGCACCAAGAGTCTAACTCACTCCAGAAAGGATGGCTACCATAAAAAAAAAAAAAAAAAAAAAAAAAAAAAAAAAAAAAAAAAAAAAACTTAATCAATAACAAGTTTTGGCAAGGCTGTGAAGAAAAAAAAAGCCTTCTCCATTGCTGGTGTGAGTATAAATTTGTATAACCACTATAGAAATCAGTATGGAGAGTCCTCAAAACTCTTAACACTAGAGGATCCATTTGATCTAACCATTCGTCTTCTAGGTATCTTCCTGAAAGAGTTAAAATCATCAAATCACAGAGATAGATGCACATACATGTTGATATCAGCAAAATTTTTAATATACAAATCTTGGAAACAGCCTATATACCCATTAAAAGATGAATGGATAAACATATAGTATAATATTACGTACAACAGACTACTACTCTGCATAAGGAACAATAAACTTGAGTCACTGGGTAGGAAGATGAATGCTCAAAGAGAACATAACCTTAAGTGAAAAAAATTAAAAGCACAAATTTAAATATTCCACTATGTCTGTTGTGTGAGAAGCCAAAAGGGAAAATAAGGAGCATAGTGCAAGGTGGATACTGAGAAGCTGGAAAGACATGTTCAAATGGGAAGTGGTAAGGAGGGAGAGAACAGAAATAGAAACAACGCTCTTGGAAACGGGGAGGGGGAGACTGGGTGAAGCAAGGAATGGAAAAAAGAGAATTATATACACATTTATAAATTATTATGAATAGGATCGATATGACAAATATGTATCACTATAAAAGTTAAATAAGAAATAGGTAGATATCAAGATATGAATCATTTATAAAATTCAAACCAAAGAAATTTAAAATCCCTGAATAATCCAATATCAGGCAATGAAATTGAAGCAGTGAAAAATAACCTAAGCAATGAAGAAAAGGTCTAATTTGGACAGGTTTAGTAATTTGAGAAAGTTCTAATATCAATATTCTTCAGGAATTTGAAGAAATTGACAGGGAAGGAATACTCTTTAGGTCATTAATGGAAGCTACTATTACTTTGATTCCCAAACTAGAAAAGGATTAAACAAAAAAGTAAACTATAAGCCAATCTCTTTAATGAATACAAATGCAAAACTCCTCAACAAGTTACTGACAAACAGAATGCAACAGATCATCAAAAAATATCATACATAACAACCAAGTAAGCTTTCCGGGGATGCAAGGTTGGTTCAACATATGCAACTTCATAAAGGTGATACATAAATAGAAGCAATGAAATTCACATGATTGTCTCAATATGTGCAGAATTTTACAAAATCCAACATCCTTGCATGATAAAACACCAAAGAAAATAGGTATAGAAGGACTTTATTTTTATTTGACAGAAGCAATGTATGACAGTTCTACTGTCAGCATCATATTAAAGGTAGAAAAACTGAAGTTTCCCCTCTAAAATAAGAAAACAAAAGTGTCTTTTATCACTACTCCTATTCAACAGAGTACTTGAAATTTTAGCAAGTTTGATTAGGTAAAAAAAAAATAAAAGGGATATATATAAATAAAGGGATATATATATATATATATATATATATATATATATATATAGTCACATTATCATTACTTATTGATGACATGAGCCTCTATGTAGAAGATCCCCAAAAATCCACCAAGTAATGTTTATAATTAATAACCAAATTTAGTAATGTAGCAGGATAAAAGAATCAACACACAAAATCAATAATGTTCAGGTACACTAATAATGAACTGACAGAGAAAAAATTAGATAAAAATTCATTCACACTAGCCTCTCCAAAAATTCAAAACTAAGGCATTAATGTAACTGTTGTAGTCAGGGGTTGTCCACAGAACAATTAGAGTGAGGACATGGAGTTTATAATATTATTTTTATGATGGTCACCCAGAGTTAACACAAGTAAATGCAGGAAATGTATTCACAACACTAAAGATGTAGAATATTTAGCCAAGGGTCTGAATCCCACAGCAATGTCCCACATGAGTCCGGGTGAAGACCCAGAGCTCATGACAATGCCTCCCATGAGTCCAGCTGGAGGTCTAGAGCCCACAAGAAGGACTCACGCCAGTCTCTTTTATGGATCCCTGCTGGGAAGGCCCAAAGGTCAGCAGTGGAAACTAGAATGTCTATGCCAGCAGGGTGAAGGAGCTGTGCTGGTAGGTTGAGGGTTCTATGCTGGAGCTGAGAAGCCACACTCACAACAAAGACCAGGGCTGTCCTGAAAAGCACCACAGCCATCCTCAGCGACATGGAGGCCCCGAGCTCCTCCCATGACAAGCACAGTTAAGCGCATGCCAGGAAGCCAGTGTGATGATTCCAGCCTGGAGACCAAGCAGCACATGTCTTCCTCTCCAGAGCCAGGAAGCAATGCTCAATGCAAGGACCAGAGCTTCTCCAGGAGAACCTAATGGCTCAAACAGCAACACATAGGAGAATCCACAACAGCTCAACATCTCAATGTCATAACACTTTAATGCTCTTCCTTCTCCTTCTCCATGTCTCCATTTATTCTGGCAACTTTCCTCAGATGAAACATCTCTGCTCAGTACCATGCTGATGTAATCCAGCTGGCTTAAAGTAGACCACCGGTTCTTAATCCATAGCAGTAACCAAGGGAGGTAAAATATATTTCAAACGAAACCTATGGTACTCTGTAAATGGAAATTAAAGATGACATCGTACAATGGAAAGATATCCCGTGATCCTGCATAGAAAGAACCAATGCAGTCACATGGCCAGACTTCCAAAGCTTACACACAGATCTCACACAGCGGCCATGAAAACGCCAGTAGTATTCTTTACAGAATTGAAAAAACAATCCTAAAATTCATATGAATCCAGAAAAAGATCCATAATAACAAAAGCTCTCCTGGGTTAAAAGAGTAAATATAAAAGCATCACAGTTCAAGACTTGAAATTACATTACAAAACTACTGTAAAAAAAAATTAAGAAAATATAATCAGTATTTTACTGAACCAAAAATGGACATGAGGATGAGTGGAACAGAACAGGGGATGCAGAAATTACTCCAAGTACATTTAACTATATAATCATTAGTAAAGAAGCCAAAATAAACACACACTAGATCAAGGATAACATTTTTATTAAACAGTTTTGGGAAAACTGGCTATTCACAGGCACAAGATTTAACTGAGATTTATATCTCTAACTTTGTAGTAAACTAAAATAAAAAAGGACTAAATGTTAAGCAAGAAGCATTTAACCTTCGGAACCAACAGAATGAAAAGATAATCTAAAAAACAGGAAAAAAAAATTGCCAGCACTACCTCAAAGAACTCCTAGCTAGACTATACAAAGTACTCAAAAAGATTTGACAACCTCAAAATAGAAGACCTAATTAAAAAATTGACGAATACAATCCAAGGAGCTGAGGGCATATGAGGTGAGTTCCAGCATGCTTGTGCTTGCTCAGGGAGACCATTGCTCCCAGTGGTTAGAAGCCCACTGAAACACTGGAGAAGGCATGGGAGGTCCTGCAAGCCTGACTGGGCCACACCAAGCAACATCCACTCAGTCCCAGGAGATGAGGGCTCAGTGATTTTCAGCACGCTTAGGGGAAGCTTTGGAACATAACTCTAAGCCCAGAAATATAGGAAAATTGACAAAAAGAAATACCAAAATGCAATCTCAAACCTCCAGCCCATTCCAAGCAAGCCTATGAGCCATGTACATACAAGAAAATATAAGCCATGAACCTGAAATGCCTGAAATGACATCAACTGTAATAAAGAAACAACTCCAGGAAGCTATAAAAGAACTCAAATCAGAAATAGTCTCCCAAGTAAAGAAGAAATGATACATGTAATGAAAGAAGTTCTGAACACATCTAATGAAGACATGGTTAAAAAATGAGAGGAACAATGCAAAAAGAAGGAAACCCTAAATAAACAATATAAGAAATAAATAAAATGGATGAAGGAGATTCAAAGAGATACACAGGAAATCAAAAATCCATTGAAAGTTGGCAAAACTGCCTCAACGAAAGTGAAGATAGAATTTCAGACCTTGAAGACAAGATTGCAGCTAGTGAATAGGAAAGGAAAGATCTTTTAAAAATAACAAGGAATCAGGAAATAACAATTCAATAGTTGCAAGATGATGCAAGGAAAAACAACATAATATTAATAAGGATAAATGAAAAAGAAGGGGGAAACACAAATGATATCAAGAGGCTATTTACAGAAGTAATACCTGAAAACTTCCCAAAGAAGAGAATGAAAAATGACCTACAGATCAGTGAAGCACATAGAAATCCAAATAGCCGTAACCAAAATAAAGCTACACCCCTAAATATAATAATCAGCATCCCAGAAATCCAACATAAGAACAGAATACTAAAAGCTGTTAGAGAGAAAAGACAAATCACCTATAAAGGATGACCTAACAGAATCACAGCAGATTCCTCAACACAAACAATGAAGTCAAGAAGGGCTTCGAGTGAAGTATTTCAGAATCTAATGGAAAAAGACTTCCAACCCAGACCTATGTACCCTGCAACACTGTCCTTCAAAATGGATGGAGAAATAAGATACTTCCATGACAAAGAATAGCTATAGAACTCCATGTGCACCAAACCAACCTTGCAAAGAATACTGAAAGACATTCTAGATAGACATAGGAAAAAACCACTAAACAAGGCAGATAATTAAACAGAGTGGAAAGGTAAACAAGCAAAAGCAGAAACATAACATGTCAAAAATAAACCAATATGTAACACTTATAACTATTAATGTAAATGGCCTCAATTCACCAATTAAAAGAAACAGACTGGTAGGATGGTTCAAGAAACAACATTGAATCATATGCTGTGTACAAGAAAATCATCTTTCCCAAAACAAAACTCATAAACTGAAAGTCAAAAGATGGAAAACAAAACTCCATGCAACAGTATGCTCCAAAAAAGCAGAGGTAGCTATTCTGTTTGCAGACAATGTGAGTTTTGAACCAAGAATGATCCAAAGAGATAAAAAATGTCATTAAATACTAGTTAGGGGAAAACTTCCAGTGGAACAGACAGTAATCTTAAATATACATGTACCAAATTCGGGAGCACCCAGCTATACAAAGCAATTATTAACATAAATGAAAAATCAAATAAGCAGCAACATAATTATAACAGGAGACCTTAATGTGCCATTGACACAAAGGGACAAATCAACTAGAGAGAAAATCAGAAAAGAAATAACAAAACTGAATCACACCTGTGAATAAATGGACTTCATAGACGTATACAGGGTTTTCCACCCAACAGTATCAGAATATACATTCTTCTCAGCAGTACATGGGACATTCTCTAAAATAGACCATATAATAGCCCACAGAACATACTTAAGTAAATGAAAAAGAATTGAAATTATCCCATGCATGTTATCACATCATAGCACCATGAAACTAGAAATTAATGATAAAGGAAACTAAAAAAACCCACAAACCCATGGAAATTGAATAATACACTCTTTTGCACACAGTGGGTCAGAGAAAATTAGGAAGAAATTAAACAATATCTACAAGCAAACGAAAATACAAATACAACTTACCGGAATCTGTGGGATGCAATGAAAGCAGTTCTCAGAGGAAAATTTATTGCACTGAGTTCCAGCATCAGGAAAACAGATTGAACACAAATAAACTACCTCGTGCTACACCTAAATCATCTAAAAAAAGAAGAGTAAGTCAAGCCCCAAGCCAAAAGAAGGGAGGAAATTATAAAGATTAGGGCAGAAATCAAAGCAGCAGAGACTAAGAAAACAATACAAAGAATCAATGAATCAAAGAGTTGGTTCTTTGAAAGAATAAATAAATTTGATAAGCCTCTAGCCAACCTTATTTTAAAAGGAAAGAAAAAACTCAAATTCATACAATAAGGAATGAAAAGGGTAAAATCACTACATAACCCTGTGGAAATACAGAAGATCATCAATACTTATTTAGAAAACATGTACTCTGATAGGCTTAATAACACAGAAGAAATGGACAGATTCCTAGAAACATATGAATTACCAAAGCTGGGTCAAGAAGATGTAAAACTGCTGAATAACCCAATTTCAATTAATGAAATTGAAAATGTAATTAAATCCTTACCAACAAAAAAGGTCGAGATAGATTCATTTCAGAAATCTACAAGAAATTCAAAGAAGCTTTAATACTGATACACCTCAAACTCTTCAATGAAAATGAAAGGGAAGCAATTTTCCCTAACTCATTCTTGGAAGCAAGTATTACTCTAATACAAAAACCTGAGAAAGACCCAACCAAAAAAGGAAACTGCAGGCTTGTCTCGCTAATGAACATAGATGCAAAAATTCTCAATAAAATGTTGGCAAACAAAATGCAGCAAATCATCAAAATTATACAACATGATTAAGTGGGAATCATACCAGGAATGCAGGGATGGTTCAACATACACACATCAATGAATCTAATCCACAATATCAACAGAGCCAAAAATAAGAATCACATGATTATTTCTATAGATGCAACAAACAGTTTTGATAAGGCCCAACACTTATTTATGATAAGAACCTTACAGAGAATTTGAATAGATGGTCTTTACCTCAATATGATAAAGGCCATCTATGACAAATGAACAACCAGAATCATATTAAATGGCCAAACAATGAAAGTCTTTACCTTAAAATCAGGTACAAGACAAGGATGTACGGGCTGGGGATTTAGGTCAGTGGCTTAAGCGCCTGCCTGGCAAGTGAGAG
>PVJX010049218.1:0-11161 GCA_004027295.1 Dolichotis patagonum
TGCTGATTCACAGGCCAGTTTTTGTAGCATCTGTGACTGAGCAGTGGCTGTGCTCAGGAGAGGCGTTCCCCGAGGGTCTCTTTCAAACAGGAATCTCTGAAGAATCTTGGTACCGGGATGTCACAGGAGCTGGGCCAGTCTCCTCTGCAAGGCAGCGCCTTCCCAGGGTTCTGCTCTGTGCGCTTCCTGCAGGCTCACCTTTACCCCCGCCCCTGGGGCTGAGTCACCATGTGGGGTGGCCAGGGCCGCACAC
The DNA here is from genome assembly GCA_004027295.1 of Dolichotis patagonum. NCBI lineage: Eukaryota > Metazoa > Chordata > Mammalia > Rodentia > Caviidae > Dolichotis > Dolichotis patagonum. Next base: position 254 of record PVJX010049218.1, read on the forward strand.
CAAGAGCCAAGTCAGAGGTGACTCTTTGGGCTTTTAGACTGACTTTCACAGCGAGGGGAGGGTTGTGCGATGCTTATCTTTGGGGTTCAGTCTATCGGAGTTCTTTTCGGTCTTGCAACTTCCTCCTAAGGTAGCCTAACAGCCAGGCAGGAACTCTGTTCCTGTTCCCTGCAGGGGAGTGGGAGCGAGTTGATTGACTGAGGGTTGTTAGTCCATCTCCTCTAATGCACACTAGGGCCAGTCAGTTTGACAGATGGGACATTTCACAAGGATCTCACCCCCAGTGACCTCCAGCCTCCCCCAGGATTTTGAGAGACCTCAGATCAGTGGAAAGAATGCAGGGTTAAGGCCAGCAAAGGGTAAACAGAGGCAGGCAGCGTGTGTATAGGGGTAGGAACTTAAGGAACCCAAATAGCAATGACTGAATTCCCTAGTAGACCTCATTATGGAGGCAAAACTAGGACCCAGACAGCTGGGAAGAAGCTAGGAGACAGAGAGGGGAGAGAGAAAGGAGAAAAGTCGGACCGTGGTTAAGCCTGCACTGAGGGACGCTCAGAGCCAATAGTCACAAGGTTGCAGTACCTTTTCCATAGTGCTGTAGACTTTTCTTTTTTCTTTTTTGTTCACCTTCACAATGTCACTTCATTCCTGTAGCCACACCCGGAGGCAGGCGACATCCCCATTCTGTGGGTGAGTAAAGTGATGCTCAATAGGGTGAGTAGTCCGTTTCAGCCTCCAGGTGTGTTCATCAGTTTTCTGCTGCTGTGATGAAATAACCATCTTACAAAACAGAAAAGTTTACTTTAGCTCGCAGTTTCTGTTTCAGTCTACCATTGATGGGCCATTTGGCTTTGGGTCAGTCTGGCGTGGGACAGAATGCGAAAGTGCATGGAGAGAAGAGGAAGGGGAGTGTGGCCTCGGGGACATGCCCCCGTGACCTAACTTCCTTCTAAAGATTTCGCCACCTCTCACTAATGCCACAGGCTGGGGACGGTGACCCACAGCCCTTTGGGGAACCTTCAAGGCCCAAATTCTAGAGCCTGTCTGGTGAGTTTTGCAGCTGGGATACAAATTCAGGTCTTCTGTTGCCTTCTGGGATTTTAATACTCTATCACCAAAAAGCATGCCAGCTCACTATTTTCAAAGGGATCCATTAATAACACTGAGAATAAACTGGTTGTCTCTGTTACAGAGATGAAAAGATCCATGCTAAATTAAAATAACGCTTAACATATACTAAGGTCTTAGGACGTGGCAGTCTCCGCGCTAAGCTGTGGGGACATGTTGTCCCTTTTGGTTTCTATCACAAGTCCACAATGCTCCATTTAAAGGTGGGGGACTGAGGCTTGGGGAGACCAGGGAATTTGTCCAAAGCTGCACAGCACGGAGCATCACAGCCCGAGTCTCACCAGGTGGTCCAGTTCCAGTCCTGTCTGTCTGGCTCCATCCCTCTGTGTGGCTGCTGAGCTTGGAATCCAGGGTCCCCTCAGTGGCATGACTGGCACTCTAAGAAGGGGCTGGCACCTTCTTAGAAATACTTGTGAGTCCCTACTAAGTGCTGGGCTCCTTGCCAAGGGGTGAGGAGGAAAAATTGCCCCAGAGATGCTTCTGTGCTCTGAGAGCTCTTGGGGTCATGGGGAGGTGTGACAGTGATGATATCCCAGTGCCCAGGGCCACTTGTGTGATGACCACAGGAGGTATCATTGTGTGCTTGTGAGGCAAAACTGTCCTAGTCAGGGCCAGCTTAGCTTCAGGGCACCTTGTAGGGTGCAAGGCAAAGGGCTTTTCACTTTTAGGGTTCACTTTTAGGGTTCTATGCATAGGGTTCTATGAAGAAATGTTTTCATTTCTTTCAAAATCTAATGAAAAAAACTTCTTAGTAAAATTTTTTCATTAATATAAAGTATTATTTGCCTTTAGAGTCATGCAGTTATGAAATATAATTTATATATGCAGGTCCCCGCCCCATATCAGCATCAGTAGATTCATCAACAAAGGATTGGAGATATTTAAGAAAAAATGGCATCTGTCCTGGACATGTAAGACTTTATTTCTTGTCATTTTTCCCTGCACTATAAATTGCAGCATTCACACCATATTAAGTATAAGTCATCTAGAGATGATTTCACGTATACAGGAGGACACATATTGGTGGCAAACGGTATGCCATTTTCTATAAGGGACTCAGGCATCTACTGTGACAATCAAGGGACACTTTGGTAAAAGCATTATTTTTTTATGGAGGGAGACACCAGGAAGGTAAGCATGTCTACGTTCCACTGGAGACCTAACGATACACCCTTAGTGACAGCAATCTATGATCAGGCCAAGCAGTTGCCTAGGTCTTGGACCTGGCCCCGTGGAGGCCGTGTGCCATGTGACCTGACCTAACTTCCAGGTCAGAGACTGGGCCTGTGGCAGCCCAAAGACGGCACGCAGGGGGAGCAATTTTTGAAAGCAACAATTGTAACAATGATGTCCCCTCCTATGCCAAGTGCCGGTCACCGGGCTGAGTGTTCGCTTTGTGGTCTCTCAAGAACACCCTCAGTTTTGTGGATTATTTGTGATGTTTTTCACAGGCACATTGGGCTCTTCTGTAGGAACTGGCTTCATGTGGCAGGGTTGGAAGTGGGGGTCCTGCCTACCCATTTCTTATTCTTGAAAACATTTCAGAGCTCTTCAAAAGCACATTTTCTTGCAGAAGATTTACAGACTTTATCCGGTGGCAGGACATCTTGAGGGTGTGAATCTGGCGTGGCTCAAACTGGTTGGAGTTGGCAGAGAGAGAGAAAGAGAGAAGGGGGGGCTTGAAGAAAAAAAGACACTCAAGGTGGAGATAATTATCTGGATAATAGGACCTACAACGGGCTGATTCCTGAGTGATTCCATTCGGAAAGGACAGAGCTTCGAAGTCTGCCACAAGCATCCTGGGCTGTGTCTTTGGAAACGCCTTCAGGAGGACCAGTGCAGCGGACACTGGCCTCCTGTAGATACTCACCACCCCAGGCTCCTGGGATTTATTTGCCTCCTTCCTGTGCCTGTTCCCACGCCAGTTCCATTCAGAGATGCCCCAGGCTCCTCCTGTTGGTCAGCCCCTGGTGTTTCGGAAACACGTGGTCAGCCCCAGCCCGTGCTGACATGCCTAATGGCAAAGGTTACCCAAATCCTTTTGGGTCCACTTTCTATGGCTGGTCTTGAGCTCACTTTGTAGCCTAGGCTGGTTGTTTTGTAACTTGCCAAGATCCTCCTGCCTCAGCCTCTGGAATGCTGGGATTATAGGCATGTGCCACCATGCCCAGCTCCAAGTATGCTCTTAATGTGTGTTGCTAAGAATATTTGTGCAATAAGTAATAATTTAGGCAATAATTCATTTTTGAGGCCCCTGGAATGTGTTGCTAGCTTATTTGTTTATATACACTCAATCCTCCGTACTCAAAACACCTTTAAGGTCTTGATTTTCTCAGAGCAAGCGTAACATGTTGCACAGTGACTGCTGGTCCCTGCAGGTCTCTGTTCTACCCAGTTCTCCAGCCACATCCCCACCCCCCTGGCCTCTGCTGACCTTTGGGTGGCTCAGACTCCTTTGTGTCAGCAAAGAGAGGCTGCCCCATGCCTCTTCCTCCCTCTTTACTCCCAAATAACGCTGCCCTGCCCTTTAGATGTCTCCTCAGATACTACTGACTTAGAGACAGTGTTCTTGACCTTGATAAAACCCAACTCTCTGCAACACTTATCCCACTTTGCTTGAAAATTTTTAATTGATGTGCAATAATTGTACGTATTTATAGGCTACAGTGTAGTAATTTTTTTTTATAATTTTATTTAAAGAGGAAAAAACAAAACAAAATAAAACAGAATAAAGGGTAGCAACCATACAGTATTCCAAGGAAAAAAGGAAAAGTACAACAATAAAGCCTAAGAAATTATTACTTGACTAATTACATACTGACTTCTTGGAAATAGTTGTTTAAATTACAAAGTTAAAGCATGTAAAGTAGACATTTAAACAGTGAGACTGTTAACAGTTCTGCTCCACGATCTGACAAAAACATCAATATGGTCATCCATCTTACCCACTCAAATATACATGCAATTATATCAAAAGGGTAAAATTAAACACAACAAAACAGAGCAAAGTGGATCACAAGAAAGCAATGTAAGAGACAAAAATTTCAAAACTAGACAATCGGAGATATTCACTCTCTATCATATTGACTCATGTTTTCTTCCAAATAGTTGTCCATATTGTCACATACAGGGAATTCACATGAAACAACCTAGTATGGAATTGATCTGAGCAGGCAGTGTAGTAACTTTATACATGTATATAATATGTAATGATTAGATTGAAATAATTAGCATTTCTTCATAACAGCCAAGATATGAAATCAATCAAGGTGTTGCCTAGTGGGTAAAGAAAATGTGTATGTATACACAGTGGACTATTATTCAGCCATAAAGCAGAATGAAATCCTGTCCTTGTGACAATACGGTGGGAATGGGAGATCATTATGTTAAACGGAATAAGCCAGGCATAGACAAGTATGTTTCTATTTGTATGTGGAAGCTAATATGCTGTGAAACTTGTTTTGTGATTCTTTGACTTGTATCCGTCTTTCCTACCCACTTTCCTGTTTCTAGGGCAAGGATATTTATGCTACTTACTACTGTCTCCTGAGTGCCTTGACAAGTAACCAAATTTGTTGCGTGAATGACAAAGCAATCAAATGACAAAAAAGAGTGAAAGGAAGAGTAGGGCAAAATACACCATTGCTGGTAGATGACAAAATCAAATATTCCTGAAACATACGAGTCATTTCTTTAGACCAAATAGACTTATCACTATAATACCTAAATCATTTATGTAACACACATCATTTTTTTGTTTTTAGGGTTTTGTTCTTGTGTGTGTGTGTGTGTATGTGTGTTTGTGTGCGTGGTTCCCGCTCCCCCCCAGGGGGAGGAGGAGAATCCCAAGCCTCACATACAGAATGATAGATGACTATTATGTATTTTTCCTTCTCTGTATTTTTCTTAATGGAAGCAAATGGAACTTTCCAAATATCACTGTATGATTGGAAAAAGTGAAGCAGTGTGTAGTGCCATTTTGGGGGAAGGAGGGGTAAGAAGGGGAAAAGATTCTGAAAAGGGTTTATGTTTTCTAATGGAAGTCAGATGTAGCATTTGTTTTATATTGCTCGACTAACGTGCTCCAGTTTCTCCATTAGTGGTCCTGTCCGGGAGGGATGTTCAGACGCCCCCTAAGATAAGCCTGTTCTTTTTCCTTCTGTATCTTTTACACCTTAGCATCTGCCCTGCTGGCTTTCAGCAGAACCCAAACACCACTCTGGGCAAAGCTGACAACTCTGAATAAGAATCTGCTGGAGAAAGATTTCCCTTACAAGCTAAATGTTACATTTCCACTCCACAAAAAGGTACTGCTGTGCGGCCATAAAAAGCCGGCCAAAACCCTGTAACCTTTCGCAGTTAGTCATGTTATTTTTGGTTCACGCCAACACGAGTCACAGCTGTGACTCAACAGAACCACTGAAGCAAGAATTCAAAGAGTTGAAAGAACAGCAAACTCAGAAATGACTTTTTTTTCTCCTCATGGTGTCATTACACAACATGTCTCGTAGTTTACCTTTTCAGATTTACCAACTTCTTACAGATGAGCTCAGTTGTTATTTGGCAAATGAAATCTTGGAGTTGCGTCAGCGCCCTACCCCAAATCCCACTGCAGGCCGAGGACGGGAACCTTTCCTTTCTGGGGTGTTTGTTTTACGTAAGTAGTGACTTACTTTTTAGAGGTAAAAAAGAAAAAAAAATCTGTGTTGATATATTTCTCCCTCAAATAAACCAGAAATAGGATTGCGGATTGATTTAAACATTCACAACTCCCCACGCCATGATGACAGAAAGGCCCGTATCTACTGGTTCTGTGTTTGTTTTCGCTTCCCCTCCATCTGTATTAATAACTCAAAGCCACGAGCTTAAACCTCACCAGATGGAAAACAGGCCTGGGTTTCAGCAGGCCCTCTATAAGTGTATTTATCAACATCCTTGAGACTTTCCCCTCCATTTCATTTTTCATTTTTATTTTTGAAGAAACTGAACCCAGGGCCTCAGACATGCAAAGCATTAGCTCTACCACTGAGCTATATCCCCTGTCCTCCTTCAGTGTATTAGTTATTGCTTAAACTGGGAGACTCACCCAGTTCTCCTACTTGGGGAGCCTAGGAAAACAAGATGAAGAAAAAAGTGACGACACTCATCCTTAATCTGCTAAGTCCTATCTTTTTGGCAGTGCTGGCAATTGAACCTGGCCCTAATGTGGGTCTCACACTTGAACTATACTCCACATTTATATGGACAATTTTTTGAGCTTTACGGTTAAATGTAAAATCCTAAGGACTAAAGTATGAAGGTGTTAATTTTTGTTGTCATTTACTCAGTGAAATCATTCATCAGAAGCTTAACAAGACAAAAGAAAAAGGCAGTGCATCTGATCGGTTTCCTCTTGAGGAAACTAGATCCAGGTTTTGGGTCCTATCGTGGTCGTTGCTCAGGCTTGCCTGCTGGAAAATGATGTCCACAATGCATGCTTCACTGAGCCTAGACTGGGCCTTTCATTTGAAAACTTAAAGATAAGTCTAAAATTAAGGATAAGTTTCAAATGTTCAATTCTAGAGCTTTCTTCTACTGTAGTTTAGGTTGAGAATGTTCCCCAAAGGCCCATGTGCTGACTGTCAGTCTGTAGCACTCTTGAGAGGTGGTAGGACCTTTATGAGGTGGGACCTTGTGGGAGGAAGTGAGGTCATCAGTGGCGTAGCCTTGCAGATGATCCTGGACTCTGGTTTCTTCCTTTTCTCTTTTTTGCTTCCTGGTCACTATGAGCCGTGAGCAGCTTTCCTCCTCCACAAACTCGCGCCATGATGCACTGTGCCACAGAGGACCAAAGCAACTGGCCCAAGCCATGAACTGAACCCTTGGAAACTATGATTAAAAACAAACCTTTCCATCTTTTGATTATCTCAGGAATTTTTTGTAGTGACTGTGGACACACCTTCCAATACCAAGGGTATTGGTCTAAAAGAAAATACCTTTCTATGTCTAGAACTTTCTGGGCTCTCTTCCAACACTCACTGTAAGGACAAATGGAGGATGCTGTACTGAATGAGTGTCTCACTGTGAATTAGCCCCAGAACTGGACTCCAGGCCCTGGTAGCAACTATAACTCTTTAAATTAGTGAAATTTGTGCTTCCTTCTGCCTGGTTCTCTTGTTTTGTTCTTACTTGAAAAAAAAATTAAAGTAGAATTTTTGAAATAGGAGAGATTGCAGAAACCATTTGGGTCTATTACCTTATTTATACACCTACAAGGTAGTGCAGGGAAATTAAGGAACTTGCTTAAACTTACACAGCTAATTTGTGGCAAAATTGGGATTCACTTCTAGGTTTAATGTGTCCTTTAAACCACACTGTGACCTTCTGAAGGGAACAATTTCGTCCAAAGAACTGACTGCTCAGAAGAGTTCAGTTTCATAAGTCCTAAAACAAATTGTCCAGATCACAAAATATAAGAGAAAACATTGAGAGCATTGGGCAAACATCGAGAATATTAGTATAAATGGAAGTTGTGTCTATTTAAAGAAAAATGAAATCTTGCCTCTATCCTTAACATGCCTAACAATTTTTAGATGACTTTTTAAATTGCTAAAATTCAGTTTGGCAAGGCATTTAACTTTGAAAGACATGTTCATAAACTAAAGTCTTATTTACCGATTTTTAAATAAACAAATGAACGCTGAAATGTTATCTGTAGAAATGATTCATTTGTTCCTGGCATATATTAAGAGCTCAATAAGTATTTGTTGAATGATTGAGTAAAGATTACAGTGCCACAGAAATCAGCATTTGATTACAGACATATTAATTTGGTTACAAAACATGGTATTGAGGGAAACAGCAAGACACAAATCAACGTTCTGTATGATTCCTTTTATGTGAAGTACAAAACCAGGAAAAATCAATTTAGAGTCTTAGAAGTTTGGGTAGTAGGCATTCTTGGGTAAGTTGCTAGAAGTTGCTGGAATTTTCTGGAAAGGGGCCCGCGGAGCACTTTGTGTTGTTTTTTTATCTTGGAGCTGGTTATATGCATGTGTTCAGTGGGTGACGAGTCATTGAACTGTGAATGTATATTATAGTTTAATAAAAGTTTTAGAAATATATAGAGCACTTTATCATAGGAACAGAACATGTTAATAAATATTTAGCTCTTGGAAAAAAATTCCTATAGCATAAATTTTTTAAAAAAGGAGGTTGGGGTGGAGTTTTTACTTTCCATCGTGCTATAAAGTCTGCTACACTCACACTGGCATGGAATAAATAGAACTTCGACTTTGGCTTCACAATTTTTGCAGCTGCCTCCATAGACTTTTGACAGTTTTATCACTTATTTGACAGTTACAAAGTATGTTTTAGACATCAGGATGATACATGGAGAATTTGGAGAGTTTAAATCCATACCCATGGTTTTGCAAGCTGAATGTTGTTCAGGAAAAAAAGAAAAAAAAACCTCGTAAGGATGGTCAATTCAATTATTTCACCGTGTTTGTGGAAGTATTTTTAGCATAGTTCACTCAGCTTATAATGTTGAAGGATAATCTTTCTAAATTAGCAAATTAGTTTTGGAAAGTCACATCTAAATAAGTTTTTTAGAAGGAGTCTACGGTGAGGGATGTCAATATGCATAGAAAATAGTTTCAAACAGGTGATTCCCTTTACATAAGACTGAAATTCAGAGTCTGGCTTTTGAGGCCCTGCCTGCTCGGGTTGAGGCAGGAATAGTTTGCTAGGTGTTTAGGGCAAGAGGGCAGAGAAATATGTGGAAAAGGTGTGGACAAGTTCCTCACATGGGACTTCCTTGGATCACCAGTGATTGAGCTAAAAAACAAACAAACAAAACTCCTCACTCTTCTAAAGTCTTTAAATCAGTTTCCTATCTAAACTCTTCCTCAAGAGACGCCAGTGTGTATTTATGTAGCTATCTTTTAGGACTTAGGAAGTATACTCTTTCCAAAGACTTCTTCCGGGAAACAGGCCCTATCCCCTTCCCCAGCTAGAATGAACTTACGTTTATCAACTACAGTTAAAATGTAGGCAAATTTACATTCCAACATGATGGTCTCCATAAGCCAATCCAATCGTTGCATCTGAACAATACTCCTTTTTAAAAATAGACTTTTAGGAGAAGTAAAAAGGATTAAGACACAAGGTATTCAGGGACCAGCTCCTCAAGGTGAATGTATTCATTATGTATCCCAAACATACACTAATAAAAGATAAACGTGAACTTTCATTAAAAAACAATAGACTCCTGCCATGATATCCCCTCAATGGAATGTGCAGTGCGTATTTCAAAGAGAATTGGAAAAATAGATGCGAACTAGATCCAGGTGACTGCTACGTATTTTTGCAGTATTTAAACAATGAATTGGCCTATTTCTTTTTAAAGAGAATTAATGATTAAACAGCCTCCCAAGAACTGAATCTAGCCCAGCATCCCGCTGAGAGCTGTGTTTATATAGCACTTCACGGCACGTGAAGAATGGTTCATATTTTTTCCTCATTCAGCCCTCACAACAATTCTCCTAGTGCTAGTTAGTTCACACTGTTATTTTTATTTTTCAAGCCAGAGAACTCCGGCTTGGAAGGTGGAACCAGAAACATCTCCCTGTGTCCTGAAGTAGGGAGAATCCTTAGCACATCACACAGTCTTGTGATCAAGAAAGAGAAGAATGTTTTTCTGACATTTTTTTTTCTGAAAAAAGAAAACAGTTTACAACAGACACATTGGAATATAATCGATACACGGAGAGAATTATTTTCAACAGCCTTTTGCGACACAGCAATTCATTTTAGTCAAAGAATTAATTTAATTTTAAAATAATAACTTAAAAAGCATTTCTTTATTTGTTTTCAGTGCCGTGGGTGGAACTCAGGGCCTTGTGTGTGCGAGGCCAGTGCTTGAGCCTGAGTTGCACCCTTAGCCTCGGCCTCCGTGTATTCAGCAGATACTCGTTGAGCAATGTCCCAAAGGATGCTGGCTCTGGGGTGGGGGGAGATACACATGGCCCCTGCCCTCTTGAAGGCTGTGGAGTTGTCAGCCCGACATGTACTCAACAATCCTGCACAGATTAATAAATCCAGGTGCCCTTTAGCATCCACACGGGTCTGGATCCAGCATCCCTCTTGGACACCAAAATCCCTGGATTCTCAAGTCCCTGATATAAATTGGCATAGTACCTGATAGAATCTACCCACATCCTCCTCTGTCCTTCCAGTCACCCCTTGGTTCCCTGCACTTGATACAATGTCAGTGTTCTACAAGGGGTTGTTACACTGTGTTGTTTAGGGAAGGATGACAAGGAAAACAAACCCTGAACATTTCAGCACAGGTGCAATTTGGTTCCCCCTGGAGAGTTAGGATCCGTAGCTGTTTGAATGCACAGTTGCAGAACCCATGCATGGGGAAGGCCTCTTCCAGGAAGTGACCTTTCAGCACTGAGGCAGGGTTGATTTTGAAGTGATGCATTCAGATAGAGGATGGGGAAACATTCCAGACCAAGGGAAAGGGTGTGTGAAGTCCTTGAGGCAGAGGTTGGCTGAAGAAGCCAGGCACGACAGGACCCTGGTGAAAGACCAAGCGGGGTGGCGCGGTTTTGAGGCTGCAGGGGTCGACAGAGTTCTCAGAGACCACTGTTCTCAGAGATTTTGAGCCGGACACAGGAGAAAGGAGAATGGATTGGAGGGAGGAGGGTGGAAGGATTGAAGAAGGGATAAGATGAAGCTAGAAGAGCAGGCTTTCATGGAAGGCAGGAGAGGAGAGCATTTTAAGGGCAAGGC
>PVJX010049219.1:0-11154 GCA_004027295.1 Dolichotis patagonum
TCCTCTGAATTCTGTGAATTCCTGAGTCTGGGCCTGTAAAGGCTTCCATGGCTGCGTTTCCACTTCTGCCTTCACAGAGTGAGGTCCCTGCCTAGTGACCAAAGGATGCTAAGGGGATGTCCTCCCTCTAAGAGGGTCTTTCTGGGCAGCCCCAGCCCCTTCATTGGCCATGATGGTGTAGGCACTACATAAATGCAGTTAACCCTCCACCCCACCCACCGCACCGGTGCGCTCTGGACTCAAGAGCCAAATGCCTAACTGCAGGTTAGTTAGGGATTAAGTCATAGAGACCTGGAATCTGCCAGACCTGGATTCAAATCCTACCCCTGTTCTCCCAAGTGCTGAGACCTATGGCAAATTGCTGCACCTCCCTGCTGACTCTGTTACTGAAGGAGGGAAGGATGTCAGGAGCCTTCTTCCGGGATCTTCAGGGTTAAACTAAGATTGTGTGCAAAGCCCCATGCCGGGCACCTCAAAAATAACTGTTAAATTCATTTACAGCTGACCATGTGTATCCAAGGGGTCCACATCTGTGGATTCAGCCAAATGCAGACCACAACTATTCAAAAAAAATTCCAAAATATTCCAAAATGCAAAACTTGAATCCATACAAGAAAGGGGCTTTGCGGGTGTACGTTTTGTGGTTCCCCCATGCTGCAGCCCTTCAGTTCCAGCACTGCTGCTCGGATCTGGTCTCCTGGCCTGTCACTGGTGGTGTTGGTAGCCAAACCTGAGATGGTTGTATCTGTTACCAAACAGATATGGACTTTTCTCCCTTGTCTTTATTTCCTATACAATACAGCATAACGGCTATTTCTGTAGCATTTCCATTGTTTTGGGTGTGTGAAATCCTCTAGAGACGAGTCAAAGTATTTGGGGGGACATGCCTGTGAGTTCTGGACAAACACAGTCCGCATGTATAGGGCTTGAGAACTCCACTTGGTTATCCTAAGGGAGGGGCAGGAGGCCTGGAACCAAACCCTGGTGTGCACCTAGGAACTGCACTTATTAACTGAGTACCTAGACTGTGCCCAGCACTGCCACAGTCTGAGCACCCAGGGAGAACAAGACAGACACAATCCTACCCCCAAAGGGGCTCACAGCCCAGACATAGAGGCAGAAAGGATGCAAGGAGACAAGCGAAGGCTGAAGGGTGACAAGAAAACTGTGCAGCCTCTGAGAACAAAGGCACAGAATGGGGCTCTGCAGTGCGTCATGGGAAGGACCCTTGCTACTCAGAAATCAAGTATTGTGTCATTTATTTAGTTAGTTATTGGTAGTGGTAGGAAATCAATCCAGAAAGCACAAAACTACATCCCCAACCCTTCTTATTTTTTATCTTGAGAGCATCTGGTAAATTGCCCTGGCTGGACTAGAACTTTCCATCCTCCTGCCTCAGCCTCTTAGGTACCTGAGATGACAAGATTACAAATGACATTCTTTCTGAGCTGGAGCCAGGTACTGCAGCGCTCCTACACCAACATGTCACTATCAGGAAATGAAACTGTCTCCCGGAATTTCCAGGTGAGCTCCCCCCAACTTCATACCTGTACAGGGCACTCCATCTGTTCCACCTCCAGGAGGACGGACAGCTCCACAAGGACCTCAACCGGAGTTCCCTGACCAGCTGCCCTTGGACTCCACCTTGGGGCTCATGAGCACTCAAAACAAATAAAACAGGAAATGAACAAATTATCCTGATAATTTGTTTAAGAAGCGAGGGGGGGTGTCACCCAAGAAAAATGATCTCCAATAAGATGGTGGGTTTCTAATGAATGTGCGGGTAATGAAATAAACCGGTTTAGGCCACGCTCGGCCCTGATCTTCCCAGGCCTAGATTAAAAAATGGAACATCTGTGATGATTTAATTTACATCTTAATAACAAACAGGCCTCGAGAAACCCGTGGATAAATGCCTTTTATTGCCGGCGTATCTTTTGCACTGCAGCTTGAATGAAAACTCTGGTAATTAATTGTTTTAAGCGATTCTATTAAAAAGTGTCTGTGAAAGCTGCGTGCAGCATGCTTATGCGGCCGGCTGCCGACAGGAATGCAGAGGAGCCAGGCAGGCGCTGAGGGAGGCGCCTTCCTTCACCCCCCCACCCACCGCTGTAAAGACACACACTCCTTTTATTTCTTTCTTTCAAAAGAGAGAGATGGAAGGCCTGCTCATTTCTCTTCTGTGTTTCCTCCCCAATCTGAGTTGCCCGTCTTGGAACTGACAAGTCGGTACTGTGCTCCCTACTTAGATGGTCACTTACGACTCCCCCCAGGCCAAGCCGCATCCTCAGCTGTTTCCTGTTTCTAGCCCTCTGACCGCTTACCTGGAAACAGGACTATCTCGTGATCCGTCTGTCCTGGGACTGGCAATGGTCTTCAGCTGCGCCTAGATGCTCTGTAGCTGAACTGAACAAATCCAGTTGTTATTGAAAATGCCTCCTGAATTAAGCATCTCGAATATGCCAGGGAAGGTGCCAGGCACTGAGAGGGGACCGTGGTCTCCTCCACTTGTGAAGCATACTTTGGAGAGAGGCAGCAAGGGGGCTCTTGTTCATCAGCAACCATGCCACTCACGTCCAAGATCTCAGCCCCTTGGGAGCCATTAGATGCCCTGGAGAGTTTTCCAAGGCCACCCAGGCCCCACCTACCCCAATGAGATCCTGACTTAATTAGTCTTGGGGCCCCAGCCAGCAGTATTGTTAAAATTCCCCACCGGGGTCCTCCATGGCAGCTGGGCTGGAGACTCCACGATAAGCAGAGAAGCCAAGCACGTTGCTGAGGCAGCTCCATCCCCTGAGGGGAAGAAATGGAGACGGAGGCTGAGAGGCCATCAGGGGCACTTCTTGAGGTGACAACACTGGACCTTGTGCAGATGTGGGAAGAGCATTCCAAGCAGGGGGAATGGCAAGCGCGAAGTGCCCCAAGCATGTGGGAGGAAGGGAATCGCAGTGTCTGTGTGGGGGGAAAGGAGGTGGAGAGGCGAAAAGGGCAGCAGCAGCAGGACCCAAGTGCACCTACCAAATTGGGGAAGGCAGGGGCTGGATCAGCCTTGGGTAGCATGGAGGCCCAGGTGGATGAGCATCGACATGGGGGCTTTTAGGGAGGGTGCAAGCCAGTGGGAGGCTCCCAGGACACCAGCCCGCAAGGCTGTGGTCAGGAGCACCTGCTGGGAAGCAGAGGTGCTTCCAGATAGCAGCCCTGCTGCCCCAGTCAGAGCAGTGGCTGCACATCAGACCAGGAGAAGCCCCCCGTCTGGCGTCTCGAGCTGAGAGTGGGGTCTACCCTGGGAGCTCAGGAGACCAGCTCAGGGGCATTGCTTAACTTTTGCCACCTTAATTTCTTGCTCCTGAATATTTTTGCAAATTCTATTCTAACTTTAAGACTTCTCTAAACAGACTGCAAAAGGATAAATGGATCTGGTTAGATTCAGCTTCATGGGAATCAGAAGAAAGAAAGTAGGGAAATGTCATTTCCACCCAAGTTTATTTTTAATTACTATTTGTCATTCAGGTGATTTGTACATGGGAGCCAGGAAGTGGGGTTGCGTGCGAGGGCAGCTTGTCATCACAACTGTGTGGACCCCGCACCAACTCTTTACAAACAAGCGTCCACAGCCCGGGCTCCAGCTGCAGAGTAGCCTTGGGGACACTCAAAGATCATGATGCCCACAGTGCACTGTTCCCTGTAGCAGTAAACATGAGCCCCCAAATGGGCAGCGACCTAATGTCCCCCCAAGGGAGAATGAAACATGAATTATCACTTAGCCAAGGGAGAGACTCAGGGCCATTCCAGTCATTAGGCAGGCATTCCAGTGTTTACACAAATGAATAACAACATGGAAACGTAATTGTAACATAATAGTAATCCAAAGGAGAAGAAAAGACACAAAATTACAGAGCAAATATGATGTCAAGTACAAAAGAAAAACAAGCACTGGATAAAGGCTAAAAACAGCAAAACAACGAAAGACCCTCTTGCTACATGGAAGGAAATGGAAATCACTTGTTTCCTGGACTTTTTTCCTAGTCTTTCTCTGTTCTTTGTAATACATTAGGATTGTCCCACCATTGGCCCTCTCCACCTGGAGCACGGAGGGAGAAGCTTGGGGTGGAGGTAGATTCCGTTCCTCTCTTCTCCAGCCTGTAACCTGGGCACATCACCTCCTTTGCCAGCCTTCAGTTTTGCCATCTGTGTAATGGACCCCCTCATGCCTACGAAGCCATTATAGCAAATTTAGAAAAAATAAGACGTCAAGTCTTTAGTGCCAACTTAAGCATCAGTCAGCGTGAAGCAAATGGCTTAGCAGTGTTATGATCATTTTCTCTAAAATCAAACATTTCTTAGATGTTTGTTAGCTTTCTACTACTCTAGTAAATATGCCTGAGATATGTAACTGGCAAGGAGAGAAGGTTTCTTTGGGCTAATGGCTTCAGAGCTTTCAGTCAATGGTCAGTTTGTCCATTAAAAGCAGTGGACTTTGGCCTGTGGTGAGGCAGAAACATGACAGCAGGATGTGTGATGGAGCAAAGCTGCTGACCTCCTGGCCAGGACTTGATAAAGGGACATCAAGAGCCCACAGTCCCCCTGGAGGACACACCCCAGTGACCTAAGCCTTCTCACTGGGCTTCATCTGTTAAAGCTCCCTCTACTTTCCAGCAGCACCACAAGGCGAGGACCAAGCCTCTAACACAAGCACCTCTAGCAGACATGTATCCAACTATTGGAGAAGTCCCCGTTGGATAACCACTGAATCACTGAAGCCTATTCAGTGCTGGGTATCCAAAAGATAGAAATCTTTTCTAGCCACAGGCTCAAGACAGTCAGTCATACTCTATCTCAGTATCTCCCTCCTGACTTGTTCGGGTGTCCCCTAGTGCTCTAGGAGTGTTCTTTTCTCCCCTGTAGTCACCAACATGGTGTCCTTTTGAGTGGGGTCGGGCACAGGAAATAGAGTGGATGTGGATCCCAAGTGGTTCTATCCCTGAACTCAGAGACCTGACTCAACATTCAGAGGCCAAGGTCTTTAGTTTCCCCAACCTAGGAAATAGGGAGGGGGTCTAAGTCAGCTCTTCCCAGCTGTTATTTCCTGAATTGAGGTCTCATGCATCCAGCCCAACATAACACTCCCAAAAGAAACCAGTCTATTCTTCAGTGTGTTTGATCTTGAAGATTTCCCCCTCGGCTGTATTGTTGTTGCCTTTTTTGTGTGTTAATAATAATTGCCAGTCTGCCAAAACGGATAAATGAGAGCAAAGATGATGTATTGATCCACATGCATCTATTGAGAGCCTGCTATTTGCTAGGCAGTTTCAGGGTGTGAGGATATAGCAGAGTACTGACAGATAAAATCCCTGTCCTTACAGAAGCAGACTAAAATGTTAAAAATCTTTAAAATGAGTTTTTTTAAAAAACATTGTCTAAAAAGTTGATGCAAAGTAGTAAATGCCAAAGGGGAAATAATGGAAAGAGTAGGAAAAATGCAGGGAAAGGGATTGTGACTTTCAGAAAGGTGGTCTGGGGGTGAACCCTTGGAAAGGTGGCGCCGTATGAACCACAACTTGAAGGAGAAGGGAATGATCATGCAACTATCTGGAGAAAGAGCCTTTGGGAGAGGGTAAGAGCCAGAGAAAAGGCCCAAGGGCAGAAATATGCCTGGTTTGTAAAAGGCCAGAGTCTGTAACCCTGTGAGAGAGGAAAGAGAAAGAGAAAGGAGGAGGACAGAGACGTGTTCCAGCTTGTGGCATACAGCAGTGGGTCCCGAGGTTTTGGGGACCCAAGATCAATTGCATAAAGCGTCATTTTTCCATGGATAGGGCTGAGATGCTGGTTTGGGGGATGATTCGAAGGAGTACACAACCTAGATCCCTTGCATGCACGTGCACAGCGGGGCTCACGTTCCAACGAGAGTCTAATGCTGAGCTGATCTGACCAGAAGCAAAGGGCTGGTGGTGATGCCAGAGATGGGAGTGGCAGATGAAGCTCCACTCCCTCACTCGCTTGCCCACCGTTCACTTCCCGATGGGCAGCTCGATTGCTAGGCACGGTCCTCGGAGTTGGGGACCCATCTGTTAGGCACCCTTGCAGAGTCCCTCAAAGGACCCCCCAGCTATTCAGGATTCACACCCTTGCTCCCCATTTACAGAAGACCAAAGCGGCACCTGGCAGCTGAGGTCTGTCACTCACAGCCTCACACAGAGGAAGTGTGGAATCAGGTGCCCTGGTTGCCAGCATGGGCACTGGGCCACCTCTAGAGAAGCTAGGCCCCTGGTGAGGAAGGAGATGACCTCTCCTTCCCCACACTTGCCCATTGCCAGGGCCACTCCAAAGCATTTTAGGAGACATGAGAGTGTAGTGTTGCTTCCACAGTGGACAGTAAACATCGGAGGCTCATCATGCAGGGAGTGGAGCAGGCCAAAAACACCCGCTGCTCTTCAAGGGCTTGCGGTAGGAGTGGGGACGGCAGACCCAAGGGCGCTCTGAAGGAAAGCTGGACCAGGGGCTAAAAGGAGCAAGGTCACAAAGGACGGGTGGGCAGGGCAGTCCCCGCCCTCAGCCCGGACTAGGGGCTCACAAGACTTTGGGTCTGTACAAAGGAGGGTACACATGCTCTGGGTGAGATTTCCCACCTCCAACGTCAGGGTCTTCTGTGCCTCCTGAAACTCATGGGGAGATTGAGATGAGATGAGATGAGATGAGATGAGATGAGATGAGATGAGATGAGATGAGATGAGGAGATGAGACCCCAGCAGCACCTGCTTGCTCAGTAGCATGCCGCCTGCTCTCTGCTGGTCTCCCTCTCTGCAGCCTCAGGGTACTACAGCTTTCCCCAGTCTGGGGAAACGGAGACCCCTAAAGAGTGGGTTCCAGGAAGTCGGGGTTGGGGAATTGGAAACCAGCATTACCGACCTGTGCTTTCACTAAATTTCCATTGTAACAATGTTCATTTCAGTGGAGTGGGGTACTGGCTTTGCCCACAGTAAAAGCACAGACAGGGCTTCAAATCGACCACAAGAGAAGCAGCCCCAGGTCTGAGCTCCCTGGGGCCATCCAACCAATGCCTCAGCAACAGGGTCTGTCTTCAAGTTCTAGAGCAGCCCTGTCCCAGAAGAGCATAACGTGGGCCACGTAAGGCCCTTTTATTTTTCTAGGAGCCACATTTTAAAAACCAAAAAGAAACTAATTCTGGTACAATATTTTGCTTCTACTGATCTATGCAACCCATCTTCAAAATGTTTGAATCCAAGGGTCTGTGCCTGTTTCTGGTGCTGTGTCTTTGAGGGGGGCTGCAGACTGTGCAGGTATAACGCATCTCCGTTCAGGTGCTGTGACTGTTGACCTGGACTGTGACCAACTGACTTGAGAGGTGCCTAGGGGTCAGGGGAGCCCACTTCAGGTGTGCCTAGGTGGGTCCTGCAGATGTAAACTCGAGGACTGCATTGGTCCCTGGTGCTTTCTGTCTGCAGCTTCCAGCTGCCTTAAGTTGAATGGCTTTTCTCTAACCACCCCCTTTCGCTATGATGTCCCTGCCTTAGAATCAGCTGACCACAGACTGGATCCTCCACAGACATGAGTCAAAATAAACCTTCCCTCCTTTACGATGTAGCTGTCAAGTATTTTGTCCCGGTAACTGAAAACTGGTTGGTAAAGACATTGGGGTTGAAAATGTAGATTTCTGCAGTCAAAGTATTCCAAATATGTACCAGAGTTTCCCAGTAGTTTAAAAGGATATCATTTCTTAAAGTTAAATCATTAAAATCAAATGAAATTTAAGATTCAGTTATTCTTCCCCAAAACCACATAGTCATACTTAATAGCCGCATAGGTAAACTGACTTCAGCCAGCTCCAGGAGCAGTGGGGTCCCAGACTCTCTGACCCTGAGCCTTGCTTTCTTGTCCCCTGGTGTCTCCCACTCATGGCCCCCAGAAGCCAGTCTCGGAGAGGTTCCTAGGCCAGGGCAACCTCTGGCAAAGGGGGTCCCGTGCCTGTCACCTGGGGAAGGCCTTTGCAGACCGTGGTGCTATGCAGCTGTGAGTACACACACACACACACACACACACACACACACACACACGGGCATCTCCAGGGCTCACTGCCTAGAAACCAGACGCACCACAGAACCTCAGGACAGCCCCTCCTAGGCCTTTAAACTTGATGTTTGTCTCTGAGCACAGTCAGGAGGGGGGGCCTGTCCCCACTGTCACATCTCCTGTCCTCGCCTGGGGATTTCCAGTGCAGGACAACACAGCGTTTCTCCCTGACCTTCGGTGACCTTCTCCCTGACCTTCTCCAGGGTTCCTCTCTCACCCAGGTTACCTGGAGCTGAGTTTTCCAAATCTGCCCCGCTAGCAGGATTGGAGGGGCTGAGGGATAAAATCACAGTCTCCCCTGTGTGACCCTGGCAGGCAGCTTGTTCTCTCTGGGCTTCAGTTTTCCACCACAGGACAGGATGGCAGAGCTCATGGCATCCCACACTGCCATTGCCATGGCTCCAGGAGGGAAGCAGCCCTGTTATCACTCCCACTGTGGAGATGAGAAAAGTGGGGCCTAGAGGACAGGGCATGTGCCCTAGTCACACAACTCAAGCTTGGCAGAGAGAGGATTTGAACCCAGGACTCCTTGCGTTCTGCGCTGTGGCTTCCAGTCACGAGGGCCTCAGGGTGAGCCCCTGAAGGCTGCTCTCCAGGCAGTTTCCTGTCTGAGCTGCTCATTCCAAACTCTGTGACACATTTGTCCTGAGAAGCTCTGGCAATAGGAGTGTGACCTCCTTCCAGCCTCTGCCAACTCAGGAGTCCTCCACTCCACAGCAGAGCCCCTCCCTTAGTGACCTGGGCAGCCCCTGGCACCCCTGCAGCTCCGACTGTGGGCGCTGTCAGCTGGACCGATTGGTGCCCTCCTACTCCCCAGCCTGAAATACCCCCAGGTCTACACGCCGGGTGATTTCTTCCCCTTTGCTTGAAAATGCTAACGGTGAATGGATTTATTTCAACCCAAATCACCTTTCCCTATTTCCCAGGGAAAATGTGACTGTCTGCCAGGCCTGTAATTCTTCTCTCCTGAGTTCATATTTGCTAGAGAGAAATGGTTTCCCCGTGTAACGCCAGGGATGCAGGGAAGAGAGAAGTGGGCAGAAAAGGGGAGGGGGGAAGCATTTGTCAGATCTGGAGTGCGTGCGTGTGTGTGCGTGTGTGTGTGTGTGTGTGCGCGTGTGCGTGTGTGTGTGTGTGTGCATGTGTGTGTGTGTGTGTGTTCTCAGTCGATATTTCACACAACTTTGTTTTCACTAGTTAGTTAGTACAATTACAATCACAAGTCGGGTGTAAATCAAAGTTCCTTTAAATTTCATCAGGAAGACATACTCCGTATCCAGCAAGCACCGATAAAAGATATGTGGTCGCCTTTGGCAGGAGAGGCAGAAATAAGCAATTTAGGATCTTAAAAGATAAAAGATAATAAAAGTAATTAAGATAATTAACCACCCTGAAGAGAGAAGAATTTACTGCTGTAAATTTTCTATTTTGTTTCGCTTGGCAATATCCCAGCTGCCACTCTGCTTAATATACAGCACATCAAGTATCCGAGAGTCTTGTGCTGTCAAAAAACATATACAATAAAAAAATTTTAAGAGAAAAAGAAGGAGAGAGGAGGACAGGAAGTGCAATTACAGTTTTCTAAAAATCTCATTGGGTTTGGAGCCAGGTGAGCCCTGCTGTGGTGACTGGTCCAGTCCCAGCGTCCATCCCGGAAGCTGGGGAGTCAGGATGCGTGCATCTCTCCACGTGTGACCTCTGTGGCCATGCAGGGCTCTCATCTGCATACCCGCCTGGGTCCCCAGTGTCACCGTGACACATCAGCCCTACCGTCTGCATCCTGGACAGGTGACCCATCTTATCCATGGCGTCTGCAAAGGTGCAGAAGGCTCTGGAATCCCACTCTGATGGATTCTTCTCCCACGGCACTGGTCTTGAGTCTCCCCTGGGGATTCCCAGGTTCAACCCTGATTCCTGCTCAGACATCTGAGTCCTGTGGTCTCAAGATCAGTCCCCATCCACCCCATCCTCCTGTCTTGTCAATGGGCACTGTGAAGTCTTCAGGAGCATGGATCCTCCCTGCCATGGACCACCTGCCAACTTGGGCCATCCTCCTTCACACAGCCCGGGTGTTCTTACCTCCAGGAATGTGCCCCGGCAGGGCCCCACTCTGGGACTCCACAGCCACCACCCATGGCATGCGGCCCATGCCTGCATGGTAGGTAGGATTTACCCCTTATTCACATGTAATTTGACCTCATGTGTCTATGTTTAGTTGAATAACTATTTAACTCTTGCTGGATGCCAGCTACAGCCTTAACTATTGCAGATTAAGAAGTGTATTCTGGCAGTCACCCAAATAATTATTCAGTGAGCGCTTATGATATTCTAGTCACTGTTCCAGAGAATACAGTGGCAAAAATGAATACACAAAACATCTTCCCTCATGATGTGCAAATTCTAGTGAGAGGAGGAGGGAAAGGAGGCCACAGACAATGATGAAAGAACAAATAAATGCATATGAGAGGCAGTGATAAGGGCTAAGATGAAAATATACCCTAGAAGGGATAGAGTTGAGCGGAGACATGAGAGAGTAGCATCAAGGTAGGCACCTGGCTGGAGCATGGATCTCCTGGTAGAGGTCTCAATAAACGCAAAGGCCCTGGGGTAGCACCCAGTCCAGATCATAGGAAGAGCTTCAAGGGGACCCCAGTGGCTGGAGCAGATCGGAGAGGGTGTGTGGTAGGAGGTCAAGTCACTTAGGACTTTGGAGATGACTCAGGGGCCGCTGGAGGGTTTGGGCAGAGAGATGCTATGGTCTGTTTTCCTTTCCACCAGCTCACCCTGGGCTGTTCTGCAGGGAGTAGATTCAAGGAGGGAGGAGAAGGGGTAGACACCAAGGAGGAGGCTACCACAGCTGTCCAGGCCACAGGGGTCAACATCCTGCATGGGGCAGCCAATCTTGAGCCTCTAATAGCCACTAGGTGCACGGAAAACTCTCAGTTTGGGTGTGGACATGAGTGTGTCACATACACAGAGCCTGTACCTTCTTATGTCACTGAGACAATGCATTTTAGTTCTTGAAACAAACTGCATTAACTGTTGTCCTGGGTGTCTTTATTGAAT
>PVJX010049220.1:0-11171 GCA_004027295.1 Dolichotis patagonum
TTCTTTTAATTTTTACTTTTTCTCTTTTTATGTCCTGTGTTCCTTTTATATTATTTATTTCATCTCCTCCAATAACAAACAGCTACAATTTTTCTCCTGTGGTGCTATTGTTTAGTGCTTTATTATTTCAACCAAATTTTGTTTTTCTGAGAACACACACCACTCATAAATATGTCTGGCTAAATTTTATTATTTTTCATTTTTGTTCTAGTGTTCATAAATAATAGTTTTTAAGTATTCTAGATCCATTTCAAATACCACTGACTCTTAAATATTAATTCTAATGAAATTTTCAATCAAAGCATCTTCTATTTTCCTCCCAACTGTTTCTATGGCACTGTTACCAATAATGTAATTTATCCATATGCTATAATTATCTAATAGGTAAACATTTATTAAAAATGCTTACATTTTACATAAATAAACAATCAGAACAACAAAAACATTACATTTTACCCTCATTTATTCCTTGTCTAATCCTGCTTTTTCCTTTCTTGTGTTATTTGCATCACTGGATTACATTATCTTGCTGCCATTTGAAATTGTTTGCCATTGCTTACAAGGAAGATCACATAGAAAGGAATGCCTTATTTTTCTGAAAAAAGTTCTTATTTTATTTTTCACATGTGAAGAATAATACATTACAGAGTTATTCATTATAGAATTTTCTTTTGATATTTTCCTGTTATAACACTTTAAAATTTGGACTTTGTTCTTCTATTGTTTACTTTCTGAAGAGAAAAATACTATCATTTTTATTTTTTTAATGGAATTTTCCTTTTCTGGTTTCTGGGACATTTCAATAATCTAATAGTACATGAATTTTTGGGGTTTGAATTTATTCAATTTGAATATAAATATTTTAGTTATAGATATGTTGCGCTATTTAAAATTCTTCTACAATCATTAGATATTTTCATGTTTTTCCATGCATTTTTCTCTTTCTTTTCAGTTTTGAAAATTTCTATTGATGTTTCTTTAAACCTAATGATTATTTTCTTGGCTATGTCAACCATTAAATGCATTTTTCATTTCTGTGGTTTTAGTTTCCAGCTCTTCCTTTTGATTGCTCATGTTCTTCCGATCTATGCTCACTTTGTCCATCTGATCTCGTAGCTTTCTAATTCCCTGTACTGCCTTTACCATATTGACACGGTTACTTTTCCAAACTCAATGTCATTTCTAAAGCTGGTTATGACATTTACTTTGACTGTTTCTGTTGGTTTCTCTTTTTTTCTTCTTACTTTAGATTTTTCTTTAGAAAGTGGATATGATGTATTTGTTAACAAGAAATTAGATGAGAACCTTTTGCATTCTATGCGAGTTTGGCTACAGCTGACCTGCGTAATGCTTGCCATAGATACCAGTAACATTGCTTCAAGTTCTTCTAATGTCCTTAGCTTTGCCTCCTTAAGTAGAGTTGAGACTTAGCAGCCCTTTCATTTTTAATTGCATGTTAGTAACTGGATCTCTAATAAGGGAGATTGTTAGATGTGCATTCTGTGTTTTTATGATTAAATCTCAAGTCTTTTATAAAACACGGCGTTTCAGAATTTCTCTCATTTGAAAATGAGGGGGAAACACTGGGTAAATATGCCTTCCTTATCTATGAGTTGAGACTCAATAATTTTTGTCCTAAGATCTATGGTTTTTGTTTTTAAATGGTGAATGGAATGAGGACATTTCAAAAGGGCTATTTTTCCCTTTCTCTGTTAGTGCCTTCAGTAGACCTTGCTTGGTTCGTTGACATGAGGATCTGTGGGATTTTCCAGTGGAAAAGAAGGAAACTCTTACTTAACTTTTTGCTTGAATGTGCTGAAAGCGATATCTGGAAAAATACTGAATGATTTTATTTCCATGTAGGACTATTTATCATAGTTTATTTCAATGTATTTGTATCATATCCAGTGGACCATATCTTTCTCATGACAGGTATTCATTTAATTCACCTTTAGAATTCTAGAATCTAGAAATCTTGACACAACATCCTATCTCAGTGTATATGCACTTACGTTTTGTCTCTATCTGTAGTATCTAAATGAAGTTTGAACATGTTAACTAATTTTCTGTTTATCATATATATCATAATGCCAGCCATCAATCCAGCAGTGGTCTCAACACACCTAAAGGACTGTTTCTACATTTTGACATTCTGCTTTCTAAAATTATCACTGATCATACAACTTATGAGAATAGCCTTTCTCTGTGCTAAAATGAGTCCTGATACCCTCAGTATCTATTATATACCATACCACAAATAGCTGAAATTTCCAAAGTTAAAATGCTTTCTCAGCTAATTGCTTTAGAGATTCTTGGAGGAATGTCTTCTAACCTATAAATAATTCAAGACATCTACTGTTTATTACAGGGCAAGCACTGTGCTGGATAAATAATTTAAATGTATACAATAGAATTATCTCTTCAGATAGTCTTTCTCATTTTTGTTCAATATATATAGATACCATCATTTGTGCATCACACATTTGATGAATGAAATAATCTTAAGAAGTCTCATTGAATTTTGCCTCTGTAAATAATAAAAGGGAAGATGGGAAATCAAACATAATTGAGTTTTTTTGTTTTTACATTTCTTAAAGAATTTCTAACACATAGCAGCATTTTTGTCATTCCCATTAACATCATTATAAACTGTGTTTTCAAGAGACCAAATGAATTGTAAACCATAGCCATTGTTGATAATATAATATTTATAACCACTGGAAAAATAAAAATAGATGCACTGAATATTTATAAGATGTGTGAGTTAAACAATTTTTAGTATATTACCACCTTATTGCTGGTAGTTGCATTTTTATTAATCTGATAGTATTTTAGTGACTGAACCCCGAACAACACAATTTGATCTTGAATAAATGTCCAAGGGAGCTTTTATTGAAGCAATAACAAAATACACTTAGTGTTTGATATAAATCAGGTTCAAAAACATAGTTTGGAAATTTTTAAAATAAAAACACACATAGAACTAATGTATAACCCAGAAATTCTCATCCATGGTGTCTGTAAACCAATAACTAGAAAGCAGATGCCCAAACAAATGCATTGGCACAATATGCAATCATCAAATCAGTGGAGATAAGTCAAATGTCAATCAAAAGAGTAATACATTAACAAAATACATTCTATGTAAATATCTGTTTACATACATAAATATCTGTTTACATACATAATTTTAGAATATTTATATACACAGGTATGTACATATATAAAATATATACACACATATTCACATACAAAATTTCTTTTTTATAGTTGCAGAAAGAGATCATGAAATTGGATTTTATCATTTATAACTATGGATACACAGATATAGTATATTTGTAACTTGTCAAGCCAAATGTAACTTTGTGGGTAGCAATGTTGAAGTCGTGATGATTACTGTTAAGGAAAACTCTTTAAGCTAAGAATAAAACTTAAAGAATAAGAAATAATCCATGAAAACAGAAAAGCATTTTTTAAAGAGACACGGGGGAGAGAGAGAGAATGGAAATGTGCTTTAGAGAAACAATTGAGATTGATTTCTCTAAGAAAAGTTCAAATAAAGTCAATTACCTATTCTGAAGGGGGAAAAGTTGTATGAGTAAAGATATAAAATGTCATTTTTCTTAAATGGGAAAGCAATTTACATTAAACAAAATAGCTTATTTTAATATGTACAGTCACCTGTTGTGTAACACCATAACTGTTAAATGTTTTAAAACTTCATCTCAAATACAAATTCAGCACCTACTAAACAGGCACTACTCATTTCTCCTCTCTACTGTAATCTGGCAAACCCCGGTTGACTTTTAATCTCTGTAGATATTTTTGTTCTTGATGGATCACCTAAACTGTATATCATACCTGGCCTTTTTCATCTGGGTCATTTCACCTACCATAATGCTTTTGGGACTGATACAAGTTGCAGCATGTACAGTATTAACTGATTTCCTTTATGACTGAACAAAAGTTCATTACATGTATGTGAGCATGTGTACATTTCTTTTCAATATGTATATATGTGTGTACATATATATGCTAAAATATGTATGTAAACAGATACTTATGTATAATTCATTTTGTTTATGCATTAATCTTTTGATTGACATGTGACTTATCTCTACTTATTTGATGACTGTACATTGTTGGAACACATTTGTTTAAACACCAGTTTTCTAACTTTTGCTGTACATACCTTGGATGAGAGTTCCTGTGTTACACAGTAATTCTATATATGTTTTTATTTTATAAATTCTCAAAACTTTTTTCAAATTTTTGCTAGTATTTTCTATTCTCAATAGTGACATGTGAGGAGCTGATTTCTCCATAAACTTACCAATATTTACTTTCAATTTTTTGTTTTGTTTTGTTGGTTATTGTTATGTAAAATAGTATCTTTTTTCTTTTCTAAATGTGGTTTGATGTTCAGGTTTATAATAACAGGCTTGTGAATATTTTCATGTGCTTACTAGCAATTTGCATATCGTATTTTGTGATGTGGCTTTTCTAGTATTTCAACATATTTTACTTGGGTTCTTTTCTTTTTGCTGTTAAAAATCTAAGGATTATTTATATATTCAGGGTACAAAATATTTATGAAATATTTGGAAATCATTTATTTGTTCTGAAGGATTAATAATGTCTGTAAAGAACTTTTCCAGAACTTTGATATGGTCCAGTTTTATCTTTTTACCCTTGCTTTTCTTTTTTTTCTTCTTTCTCTTTTTCTCTTTCTTTCTTTCTTTCTTTCTTTCTTTCTTTCTTTCTTTCTTTCTTTCTTTTCTTTCTCTTTCTTTCATTTTATTATTACATGATTGCATTATATAACATGCACATTATTCTAGGAAATTTATGCATGTACATGAAAAACTTAAATTTCCTTATTTCTTTTTTCATTACATTTATTTTCTTTCCATACTCTTTCACTTCCTTTTTTTTTTTGGTGAGGTAGTGTCTCACTATATAGTCAAAGCTGGGGTCTTACTCATGGTAATTCTCCTACCTCAGCTATCTAAATGCTGGGATTACTAGTGTGTGAACCACCTGAGTCTTTTGATCTCCTTACTTTTTGGAATGACCTAGCTCCCTATTTGCTATCATCTATCTTTTGTTTTGTTCTTTTTTTATACTTTGATTTTCTCACATAAGAGAAGAAAAACTATGTGATAATTAAGCTTGGGTGTTTGATTGATTTTACTTAAAATTATTATCTCAAGGTGCATCCATTTTCTTACAAATAACTTGTTTATCTTTCTTTCAGTTCAAGTGGTACTCTACTGCATATAAATATCACATTTTCTTTATCTATTCATTCAAGAATGGATTTATGGGACATTTTCAAGATTTACCTATTATGAATTGTGTGGCATAATGGGTATGCATATGTCACTATGATAAGATCTCCTTACCTCTTTTAAAAATATATCTAGAAGGGGACTAACTAGGTAAAATGGAATTTCTAATTCCCTATTTTGAGGAATCTCCACATGGATTTTCAAAGTGCATGTACTGGCTGCAAAGTAAAAAGGTTCCCATTTCCCTGCAGCATTTCCAAAACTGTTGTTATTTGATTTCTTGATGATGATGATGATCTTACTGGGATAATATGAAAATGATGCTGTGCTTTTGATACTATAGTTATGAATCCTTTGCCAAATAAAATGATGAAACTGTATCTTTAAATTTTGTGAAGTAGTTTTAAATCTAGCTCCTATATTTCAGTCAACATTACAATTCTTGTTTGTTTTTATAAAGGTATAAAGCAGGGATCTAATTTTCTTCTTTTCCCTGTGAATGTCCATTTGTCCCAGTATCATTTGAGCAATGATTTCTTTTCAGTTGTACAATGTTGCTTCCTATGTGGAAAAACACTAATATTTATTTTTGAACTCTCAATAATCATGCATTAGTCTATGTCTATCCTTACACAATGCTATACCATTGTGATGAGTGATGCTTTGTAGAAAAGTTTTTAAAATAAGAAATGATTTTTTTGACTTTGATCTTTATTTTCAGTATTATTTTGGCTAACAGAAATCTCTTGATATTTTATATGAAATCAATAATATTTCTTTGTTCTTCCTAAAATTGACCATTTAAATTATTATAGAAAATTTTTTCTTGAGTTTCTAGTTAGTATTGGCCAGTATTACCATCTTAATAACACATGTCTTACAATAACTCTGCATGGAATAGGTATGTATTCATTGTTTTATTAAATTTTTTGAGCAATATCTTCCTTTAAGTGACTAAGTTCTTCACCTCCTTGGTTACTTTTATTCCTAAACATATTATTCCTTTGAAAATGGACAATTTTTTCTTATTATCCTTTTTTGGTTTTTCTGTTGCTAGTATATAAAAATAGAACTAATTTCCTGCATTATTTCTGTTTCCCACAACTTTGCCTTATTCATGTATAATTTTTTTTGCATTGTTGTAGCTTCTCCAGGAATTTCCATACATAGGTCATGTTAGTACAGCATAGAAACAGTTTATTTTCACTTTGCCAATTTGGGTGTCTTTTGTTTTATGGGAGTCTCTGTGTCAGAGGTCCCTATATTACCACTGTTTTGGAGTTTTCTCTCAGATGTGATTAAAAGAGTTCAGTTTATATGGTTTGTGCAGCAGATGAGATATAGTAGCATTTTTGTTATTTTACTGATTAATTTTTTCCTTCATTTCACTTAGCTATAATATTATTTACATCTTTCACTGAATTTGAATTTAGTACATTTATGTATTTAGTTATGCCATAAGCATAGATTATTTATTTGAAAAAGTATTTTTCTTTTCATGTATGAGTTATAATGACAAATTTTCCAGTAACCACTACTGTTGCTTCATTCCAAAAGTTTTGGTGCTGTTTGTTTTCATTTCAACCTGTCTCACAATATTTTCATACTAACTTGGTTGTCTACCCTTTGACCCACTCATTGGTTGATTATGAATATTATTTTTAATTTCCATAAAGTTTAGATTCTTCATTTTTTTCTATTGCTGATTTCCCGTCCAGTATATTGTATTCAGAGAAGATATTTCCATTACTTCAATTTATTAAATTTTCTGAGGTTTTTTAATAACTTATAATATAGTGGACCCTAAAGAAAATTTCACGTATATATACAAAATGTGTATGTTCTTCTGTTTTTGCAGTGGAGCACACTAAATGTCTGTTTGGTCTGGTTGGTTTATAGTGTTGTCCAATTCTTCTTATTTTTGTTGACCTTTTGTAGAGTTGTCTTTTCATTCCTGAAAGTGGTATATTGAGGATGTTAACTATGACTGTAAGACAGTTTGTTTCTCCTGGAATTTCTGGCAATTTTAGGTTCATAAGTTTTGGGGCTCTATTACTGTCCGATACATGTATAATTGTATCTTTTGTATAGTCTAATATTTTAATGATCTATAATATTTTTATTTGTTTACTGTAAAATGTTCTGGTCCAATCTTTATACTGTCTGATGCAAATGACCCATTAATGGTTAATTTACTATTTGCATGGCATATTGTTTCCATACTTCCAATTTAAACCTAGTTGTGTCAGCTTAACTAAAATGAGGATCTTGTGGAAAGCAAATAGTTGGAATACATTTTTTAAAACACCAATTGTGCCAACTTCCCATTGTTAATTGCAGAGCTTAAGCCATTTACATTTAAAATATATACTGAAGAGGAAGATCTTAATGGTTTGGTGATTTTTTTTTCCTTGATGTTTTACTTTTGAAGGAAGCTTTACGTTCACAGAGAAAATTGAATACAATTTACAAAGATGTCCTAAATACTACCCACTCTCACAAATGTGTAGCTTCCTTCACTTTTCACATCTCCAACTAGAGTAGTACATTTGTTAAAATACAGACGTATCTTTATCAACCGAAGTCCATAGATCACAATAATGGTCACTCTTGGGTTTTACATTGTATGTATTCAAACAAATATACAATGACATATGCACACTGTCATGCTATCACACAAACATTTTTTACTGCCCTAAAACTGTATTGTTCTCCACAGTCATGTATGAAACCACTAATCTTTTTATTTCCTCCATAATTTTACTTTATCCCAAATGACATATATAATACTTCAGTTGTCAAACTCAATTAATTCTAAATTCACATTTGAACACAGAAAAATTTAAGAACTGAACATATTGTTCTCATAAGAAATACTGGAGAACCAAATAATTGGCTCTGAAGTCCAAAGTATTACATTTAGAATTCAGTCTTACAGGACTTTAACAAGTTTTGCAGTGATTTCTTTATTTCTGTCCTGGTTCTCCCAGTTTTCATCTTAGCTTTACTGCTGGCATCACTAACTTTCTTGGCTCCATGGTTATAATATTTTGTACAAATAAAGAGAAGAAAAGCACAGTGGTGAATGCTTTCATGCACTAACACATGCACTGTGCATTACCTGGGCAAGAGAACCCCTCAGACTGAAGCATCACCCCCATTTTGCCTAGGTGAGCAGTGATATCTGACTCACTCTCAGCCTGTGTAGGTTTTTTCCAAGTCAGATTTTTGGTTCAACAATTGAGCAACATTAAGATGATATTTTCATTTCATTTGGAGAAAACAAACAAACAAACAAAAAAAAAACAAGATCATTCTCCTTCTTTCCTTCCCAGATGTACAAGCTCTAGGTTCTCTGCCCTTCAGACACCAGTATGTATATACCAGTCCCTCCGGTTCTCAGCCCTTCAGTTCAAACCTGAAAATGACACCATCAACTTTCCAGCTCTGGGGTCTCTGCATTCAGATGGGGTTATTCTCCTGGTTTTCCTGGCTGTCCAGGTGCAGATGGTTTATGGGACTTCTTGGTTTCCATAATTGCATGCACCGCTTGTTCCCATAGTAAATCTCTTCTGAGAAATTTCTATGCATTTTATTTGTTCTGTTTCCCTGGAGAAACATGACTTATGTTTGATATATTCCTCTTGTAGTGTGTGGGAAATTTTGTTTATTTATATTTACATATTGGGTAGTTATATCGCTATGAGATTATTAGTGAGACATGGGAGGCTTAATTTTATACTTTGTTAAGGTAGGATCATTTCACTTATTTCCTTGGTTCTAACTGAGGATAGAAACTAGTATTCACAATTGTGGTCAATAGGTTTTATATTTATGTCATGTCTCTTGAATACCCCCAGTATTTACCTTATTCTTTGTTAAGTGTACAGAATCCTGAGTCCAAATAAAATTCTCTCTGGTTGGTGACAAATGAAATATCTGCTCAGATTATTTAATCTTAATTATTTTTTGTTTTTGTTTTTAATTTTTTGGTACTGGTGATTGAGCTCATGACTTCACACCTGCCAGGCAGGTGTTGGTGCCGCTGAGCTAAATCCTTGTCTAATATTTTTTATGTATAGTATGCTTTTAGGCATATGCCAAGGAGCACGTACTGATGTGAATCAATTTTATATACAGATTTCATGGGCCCTTTCCTCAGTGGATCTTGACTTCTTGGTATTCTTTCAATCTGTCATTATCCATCTAGCCAGTCTGGCAACCCTGATTTTTAAAATATCATCCTTTAACTACAAAGAGTGTGATGTTATTCTCTATTTTATCTATGTAACTGCCAAATGCTCTCCAGGTTCTTTTACATCTTTCATTCATCAGTGTCATCTATCTCTATCTATTCACATAAGTTTGTAAATATTTAACCATGGAAGGGATAATCTAAAATATGGCACTATTTGGTATGGAATCAGAAGTGCATGTTTCAAGAAATATGTGTATGCCTTATTTTACATGTTATGTAAACACAAAGAAATGTGTTCTTTTATGTGTTTAAGTAGTGCACTTCCGTTAAATCCTGGGAAAATTTTCAACCAATCGTTTATCACTTCACATCATCTAGATTTTTATGATTTTTTGTTAGCTAAAAGAAGAATGATTGATTTTATTTTTATTTTTTTATAATTTTATTTAAAGAGGAAAAAACAAAACAAAATAAAACAGAATAAAGGGTAGCAACCATACAGTATTCCAAGGAAAAAAAGAAAAGTACAACAACTATAAAACCTAAGAAATTATTACTTGACTAATTACATACTGACTTCTTGGAAATAGTTGCTCAAATTACAAAGTTAAAACATGTAAAGTAGACATTCAAATAGTGAGACTGTTAACAGTTCTGCTCCATGACCTGACAAAAACAACAATATGGTCATCCATCTTACCCACTCAAATATACATGCAATTATATCAATAGGGTAAAATTAAACACAACAAAACAGAGCAAAGTGGATCACAAGAAATCAATGTAAGACATAAATTTCAAAGCTAGACAATTGGAGGTACTCACTCTCTATCATATTGACTCTTGTTTTCTTCCAAATAGTTGTCCATATTGTCACATATAGCGAATTCACATGAAAAAACCTAGTATGGAATTGATCTGAGCAGGATGAGGAGGGCATCACAGGTCTTCAAGACCAGACATTAGGAAAGCCATGAATGGCTGTCATAGTGTCTCGCATTCTCCTCAAAACAGCTGTCCATACCTTCATGTGTGTTGAACTTAAACAACGCAAAGCAAGCTAAGATCACTTTGAACAAAAATTGATAGTTTTGCTGGACTTCACATCATGACATGATGGAATCAGCACTGGGTATTGTAGTGTCTCTTTTTCTTCAAAGTAGTTGTTTATTTCAACATGTGTTATATAGTTGGTTCTCATAAACTATTTATAAGCTTTACACATGAGTGAGTCTCTACATGTATATCTATCATTTCTGTATTAGCAGGAAAAACAAAACAAAGCAAGATAAAACAATTCCTAGAAAAGCATGAGGCAGAAAAGTCACATAAAACCACAATAAAAGGTGATCTACAATGGTTACCATGGTGTCTCAGCAATATAGAACAACATTAATAAAAACAAAGCATTAGAGACATTATAAGACTTCAAAAGCAAGTAATAATCAAACCAGAGTGGGTATCTTAGTGAATCTTGTCATCCTCAGTGTAGTTGCCTATAGTCTTAGACTTGATGCTATCCATCACAACAGATTTAAATAAAATCAGTCAATACAAAGTAGCAATCTAACAAACCAGATTCAAATAAGATCAGCCATAATAAGACAGTATAAGTTATAAAGGGCTTCAGATTAAGTTGATAGGAAAATTAGGGGTGATTACCGTAATATGTCCTCTTATTT